>PVIR01002826.1:0-96740 GCA_004026965.1 Petromus typicus
CAACACTGATGGTCCCAGGATAATCAAATTAGCCACTGTAGCAAGAAATCACCTATTGGTAATACATAAAAAATGGAAGGGAACACATTCTAACGAAAGTTTACTGCATTTATCAAACACAAGTGCTGGGCTGAATTGGCGCATGTGCTATGATTTTCCAGCATCTGAGATCAAGGGGAAGACCACAAGTTCCATTCATTATTCTTTCATAACCACTATACTTGCTATAGTTTGTGTTTTGAATATTCTACAAAGATTCATATGCTTTGATCTCTAGACTGTGGTGCTACTTGGTTTATTAAGTATACTTGTGATTTATATCAAGATGTTCCCCAAGAACATCGTGGAATCAGAGTCAGGGCTGCTGGAAGGCAGTTGAATGATGGAGACTTTTAATTGAGTTGCTATTAGGAGGTGGGTATGGTTGGAAGAGGTGGGTCCCCGAGGACTCAGCTGGTAGGTTGTGTCTCCCTTCTCAGTACTGCACTTGCTTTTCCCTGAGTCCTGTCCACTAGGCCCTAAGTAGCTGGACTCTACCACACCTGTGCTGTCCTGTGGACTGGATTGTGAGCCAAAATAATTCTCTCCTCCATATGGTTCAGACATTAAGAATTTTGTTTCAGGACCAAGGAAAATAACTAAGACAGATTTTGGTACCAGAGAAATGGGATAATTTCTGTCACTACACTTGATCATGTGGATTAGAAGCCTTTGGAATTGGTGCATGAGAAGAATTCAGAAAGATCTCAAGAAGCAACTCTAGAGTGCTATTAACTGAACTTCATGGGAGATTCTGGTTAAAGTACCGAAGACTAGATTAATGATAAAGACCCTTACAGACCAGGCTGAGCAGGTTTCTCTGGGAGCAAGTATTCCACTGCCAGCTGGACTCCACGCCATGAATACTCTGCTCTGGCAGAAAAGTAGTCCACATTTCTGTTCATTCCCTGAGTCATTGTAGAAGACTGCAATTAAGAATGATGTATTAATCAATCCGGCAGAAGGCAGTGTATTAGAAAAATTAAATAAAAAAATCACACACAACTATGAGACTTGCTCTGATGGAGAAGGACCAGGACTCTTTCCAGAGACATGTATCCAGAAAGTACCGATGATACCGATACATTCAAACCAACTGAAAGCTTCAAAAAAAGGCCTCTACCTTTAAGCACCATCCAAAACTAATTTTATCAAAATTTCAGAGGCATGGCCTTTGCTATATTTTTAAAATTTGTATTTCAGTGTAGTATGAAACTTAGAGAATAGTTGTAAGATTAAATGTGAATGATTACCACTTCTAGTCAGCAATTTTGGATATTTTAGTGAGGCGAATTAGTCAAGAAGAGGAAAAACATTCCAACTGGAGAAACAATTAAAATGTCTGTTCATAAATGACTTTGAATATAGGAAACCCTACACACAACTATAACTAATAATGAACTACAACAGGTTGCATGGTATGAGGTCAATGGACAAATATCATTTGTGTTCTTGTATACTAACAATGAAGAACCTGAAAAGCTTGCAGATAAATTTACGAGCTCAGTGCAAGTCTTGAATACTGAAAACCATAAAGTAATGTTGAAAAACTTATAGGTCTAAACAAATATTCCATGCATATGGCTTAGAAGATTTAATATTGTTGAATCATAAATACTCCCTAAACTTATCCATATATATAACACATTCTTTATTTGAAATCCAACAGATCCTTTATCCTTTTTTTTTCCCCCTTTCTTTTTTTTTTGCAGGGATTAACAAGTTAAATCAGAAAGTTGTATGGAAACATGAGGAATCCAGGATAGCCAAAATGATATTGAAAAAGAGCAGTCGGAGAATTTACATATGGCAATCTTTCTCTCTCTCGGCTTTTTCTCTTTGTGTTTGTGTGTTCTTGATGTGTATTTTTCTTGAACTAATTGAAAGAAAATTAAAGACATGAGAAATCTTTATACTCTTAAATAATTCAGTGTGTGTATTCTAGAAGACTAGAATATTCTCTTTTATAATTCAATGTAATTATTCACTCTAGGCTATTATTAGTGGCATATAGTACTATTTCATAATACAGAAATTCTTTTCAAGCATTATGTTGATATTCTTTAAAGCAAAAGCAAGTCCAGGCTCATGTGTGGTATTCAGTTGTCATGGTCTTTTCTTTAGGATCTTTTCATTCCTCAGTTTGATGCTTCATGACTTGACGCTCTTAAAACGGAAGTCCAGTTATTTAGGGGAATGTGTTCTATGGTCTACATCTGTCTAGTGTTTACTCATAAATCCAGGTGATGTGATTTTGACAGCAATACCCTGGAAGTGATGGTGTATCGTCATCAGTACATCATCAGGAAGTACATGGTACTGACTTGTAATACTAACTTAGTTGCTGGGTTAAGGTGCTATTATTTGACATTTTCACAGTAAAGTTATTTTTAATTTCTTCATTACTAGATTGCTTATTGGTGAAATACTCTGAGGTCATGTGTATATCCTGCCATTCTTCAAAGTTTCCAGTAGCTCTTGAATGCATCCAGGATTTTTATGAGCTCACCAAGTAGTATGAATGTAATCAGGTTGAAAGCCTCTCACTAAATGAATCTAAGGTGGTAAAATCTGGCCTTCCAGAAGAAGGGTCGTTTGAACTGTGACCTAAAGGATGTGCAGAAATAGGCCTCCTCTGGAAATTGATGGAGGTGGGAGAAATGCTATTCTGGGATCACAATCGCTGGAGATAAACAAGCTACCTAGAAATGAAAGATGCTCAGCTGGCTAGCACAAAGTGTAATATAGTACATAGGCAGGAGGTACTATCAGGGGCAAGCAAAGAGTCTAGACTTCTTACAAAGGCCAGGCAAAATCATGGAGCAAGTTCAAGGAAGGAAATGACATAATTAGATATTCTGGTTAAAAGAGAAGTATATTCATTGATAGGCAGGCGTGGCATCAAGTTGGGAATGGCAACAGGGAGGACAGAAAAGGACAGTGAGGAAGCAAGGAAGTCACAGTGGTGGCTGGGAGGGAAAGGAATGCCTAGGAAGAAGAGGTGGCATCAATGGACACAGCAGCACGTGACACAGCGCCACTGAGTGGAGAGGGTGAGGGAAGCAGCAGGATGCATGCTGTCATATGTTGCCTACAGATGTAGAGAGGGTGTCTTTCTGGACTTGTTCTATCACATAAGGTTTCCTGGTGGAGATGGGTATGTTAAGTTCTGGCAAATGGGTACACAGAGACCAAATAAAGAGGTAGTTGTGTTTTAGGCAGAAAGCCCAAGAGGTCCAAAGATATTAAAGCACTAGAGACGAATGGCACCTCTAGGAGAGAATCTGGGGATGTGACAGTGGAGATGGACAAGAATGGCCTGTGTCACACTGATAGGTGAGGGATTTATTTTCATAGCAGAAGACCGGGATGAAATGGATGGTGGTTTGCAATTCTGACAAATCTGCATGTGGAGGATGACCTGGAAACAAGAGGAAAATCTAAGAGGCTGACTTGCCAACACTAAGAAGAAAATCTCTTCCAGGACTCTACATGCATCAGTGTCCAACACGGGGATGTTATCACCATAACTCATACCACAGAGAAGACAGCAGGCAGAAATATTGGGGGCCTTTTCAAGCATTAATTTGGGTCCTTCTTAGGCAGACCTTTGGCATGGAAGGTTAAAAGAAGAGGAATGCAGAGGAAAGGAAGAAAAAGAACCTGTTGGGTGGGTGTGGACCTGGAGCAGAGTTAGAGCGAGAGACTGGCTCTGATGCTGAATGAAGACAAATGGGCAGCGAATCCTGGAGAATACATCCTTTCTCCGGAACACTTGCCTCTCCATCAGGACCCAGCCAAGACCTGTCAGGCGAGAGTGGTGCTTTTGTGCGCCTGCCGGCTGTGCTCCGGTTGCCATAGTGATGGGGCCATAAGTCATGTCTGCCAGTGCTGCATGGAGGCATTGTGATTTATGCTTGCTTGGATGGGATTGTAAACTTTTTTTTTTAATGTTCAAAATCCCTCACAGTATGGGAGGGCAGGGTGACTCTGGCTCACTTTGGTGAAGAGGCTCTTGCCAGACCTTAGTAGACTCCTTACCAGCGATGCTTCCACATGGTTTATGGCTGTGGGACCACTGGACTGGTACCACCTGGCTCCCAGATCTCCTCTCTGACTTCAGCCTGGGGGTGTCAGGAGGGCAAGGCTGATGCTTACAGTCAAGGCAAGGCTTCCACAGCCTTCCATTTCCTAGACCTAGTCCCGTGCTCCCAAGCTCCTTCTACTCATGCTAGCCTTTCTATTTATGCTTGCATTCTTGCACCACATCCCAGGCCCTTTAAACTAGGTCTCAGCAGTGTGTAATGGAAAGAGCATGAGTTTGAAACCATCCTCTTTCAGCCTCAAGTTTTCATCTGGATAATGAGGATAAAGTACCTTCCCTGAAAGAAGAGCTTGCTTCACAATTTTGGCCTTTTTGTCATTCAGAGTCAGATAATTTTTATTGGAGAAGGGCTGCTCTGTGCATTTGTAGGATGTGTAGCCACATCCTCTTCAATTTCTACCTGAGAATATCAATAACACCTTCCAAGTTGTGGCAACTAACAAAGTCCTGTGAAGAACAAGCCCTTCTGGGATTTGTGAAGCTACAGGAAAACCTGGAGACTTCTCTTTGTGCTGGCTTCACTCTGCTGGACTGGACCCTCTCAGAGGTGAGTCACCTCTCAGAGCCTGGGAAGGCAACACTGCAAATCCAAGGCAGAGTCCCCTCAACACAGATAAGTCAGTGTCAGTACCAAGAAGATGGTGGCAGGCCTGAAAGATGTCCTGAGAGGACATGGGAACAAGAAGTACACTCCAGAGCCACGCACTCCACTCCAGGATCACTACAGCCAGGAGGCCTTGAAGGTGTGTGTGTGATGATCTCCTAGTCCTGCCACAATGGCCACACACCTTCTCTCCAAAGCCATCCTCTTGCTTTAGTCTCATTTGTGTTATTCCATGTAGTATTATTATTATAAAATGCATGGAAGATCAAATTTGCTACCTTAAAAATTATTAACTGTGGGCGGGGATTTAGCTCAGTGGTTCCAGCTCCTGTCATGCAAGCACAAGGACGTGGGTTCAATCCCTCGTAAACCACACACAATACTGGGTGTGGAGACTCATCCAAGCAGCAATCAGTATCACATACCACAGTGCAGGGTATGGTGGCTCACACCTATAATCCCAGCACTCGGGAGGCAGAGGCAGGGGGATTGCTGTGATGTGAGTTTGAGGCTGAGCTCAGGGGCAGCCTGAACCACAAAGCAAGTTGCTGTCTCAAAAAAAAAAAAAAGAAAGAAAGAAATTATTAACTGTATAGATTAGGATATCAAGTAGACCTTGTGCAACCATTCCCATCCTCCATATCCAGAACTTTTTATCACAAAAAAGAAACTATACTCATTGAACAGTAATTCTCCATTTCTTCTAGCCTTTAGCCCTTAGCAACCACCACTATCCTTTCTGCTTCTATGACCTTGTATCTCTAAGTATCTTGCATAAATGGAATCAAACATAATGTCCCTAGATTTTATCCTGGTTACAGTATATGTCACAATGCTCCCATTTTAAAGGATGGCCTTCTTTTTAAAAGCTGAACGGTATTCCATTGTATTTTTACAATACACTTTGCTTATTTATTCATTTGCTGATGGACACTTGAGTTGCTTCTATGTTTTAACTATTATATAACACAGCTATGAGTCTTGAATTCCCTTTTGCAGCATCTTTGAGTTGTACTTGGACAACTCAATCATCCTGCCATTACCACTTGAAAACCTTCAGGCAAAAAGCTTTTGGAACGCCCAAGTTGCCATGCTTTCTAAAAAAGCAAGGGTGCAGAAAAAACTCAACCAAAGAGGGCCTTCTCTAGTGAGTTAACATTTGTAGCAAATAATTACACTATAAAAACAGCAATGTCTAATATTTTTGTGCTAACATACTGCACATCAATTCAGATCTCAATAACAATTCCACCAAGAAGCTGTAGTTATCTCTACTTTGCAAGTCCGGAAATGGAGGCAGGGAGACATAGAGTAAGGTCTTCTGCAGCCCAGACCATGAGCAGAAGGGCTGGAATTTGAGTAATTTCACTTAGAATACTGCATTTGTCCTGCACATGATGGGGCTCTTGAGAATGAGACATTTTGAAAGGCTGGGATGTTATCAAGCATTTCCTCTCACTTGGGGACTTCCTTGTCTTTTTCTTTTTGTTTTTCTCTTTCTTTCTTTTTTTTTTGAGACCAGGTCTTGCTTTATAATTCAGGCTGGCCCTGAGCTCAGCCTCCAACTCACATCACAGCAATCCTCGTGCCTCTGCCTCCTGAGTGCTGGGATTACAGGTGTGAGCCGTTATGCCTGGCTCCTTGTCCTTTTCTGAAAATTCCTAGTGATTTTGTAGTTATGCTCACTCAGGGCTTGGTCTGCCCAGAATATGCAGGTGTGACCATCCAATCCACATGGTGCTTCTCCATAAAAGTCTGGCCCTGAGCTCAGCCTCCAACTCACATCATAGCAATCCTCGTGCCTCTGCCTCCTGAGTACTGGGATTACAGGCATGAGCCATCATGCCTGGCTCCTTGTCCTTTTCTGAAAATTTCTAGTGATTTTGTAGTTCTGTTCACTCAGGGTTTGGTCTGCCCAGAATATGCAGGCGTGACCATCCAGTCCACATACTGCTCCTTCATAAAAGTCCTGTGCTTCTACAAAGTCAAGAAAGATACAGCATAGAGCTCAGCAGGCAGCCCTCTAGCCTGGTCAATGAATGGGCATGAGAGAAGATAGTACTTCACTTCCACTCTCCAAAGTGAAAAAGAGGTCCCTGGGAAGCAAACACCCTTTGCTCTGATATCTGGTAGCCTCTGAGCCTTGGTGGATAAATGTGGCAATCCTTGAATCCATCTTAGAAAAATACCAGAGACTGTAATATCTAAGATTATATTATTTATTCACTTCCTAACATCCCCGAGAAAGCTGCCATTAAGGAAATCGGTGAAGCCATTTCCTCTATAACCAACATCCTCAAACAGTGAAATTGAGGAACCCTTCTATTTAAAAAGTTTCCTCCATTTACTTACCCCAAGTCCTGCTGCTATTTGGAACCACTTTGAGATAATATGGTCTGTTGTGATACAATAGAGTAGACACTGTGATTCTGGAGGTACTGACAGGCCTATTTTGATGCTGGGGACACTTATCTATAAAGGAATTGGGTGATACTTGGAGATAGCATGAATGTATTTGTTGAGCAATATTTGTCCATCATATCAAAATATCTTCATGGCCACACCAAACGACATCAAATAGTGTTAACTGAGTGTTCTGTGTTCTTTCTCTGAGCTACTTACTGTGCTTAGAAGGGGGAATAAAATGGGTTAAGATTTGGCCCTTGATCTCCTGCGATTCACAGATAACTGGGTTGGGTGGGTTATTCCTCTACACTTAACTACAACGCAAGACACTGTACCCTAGCTCAGAAAACAACATTCCAGCAATATGAACAAGGCAATGACGGGGTCGCAGTGCCATTTGAATGGGCAGGAGGAGGGTACTGTCATGGAAGGATGCTCATAGGGAGCAGTGTTTCTGAAGAGCTGAGGTGGGAAGGGGCATGGTGAGTTTGGTGGGTAAGAGACTAGGGAAGTATTAGGGCACCTCAGGTAGAGGGGTAGCACTGGAAAAGGCAGGGAGATAAAAACAATGCATGGATTTGGGACAAATAACAAATGAGGTCTAGGTAGGAGAGCAAATGACATTGGGAAGGTGACCAGACTGAGCCGTGCTCGTACACTCCAGCTGACACAGGAGGGACTTTCATTCTAAGGTATTTGCAGGTGGGCAAAGGCTGCAAACAGCTTTCATCAGAGGTTATGCATGGTGTGATTTTTGCAGAGGCTGAAAGGGGTATGTGTATGGGATGGGGCTGGGATGGGATAGAAGGCAGTGAGACTAAGAAGGCACGGCCCAGGGAGAGTCAGTGAAGACCGGAAGGTGTGGACATGCTGCAGATATTTGGAAGCTGAGATGGAGGGATGTGAGCATCACTTCTTCCATGTGCCCCTGAAGATCCCTGCTCAGTTCATCCTTCCCTGACTTGGGTCTCAGGAAGCCGATGTAGGTGGGCAACCTCCAAGGGGCTTCCATACCTCTTTTTGGTTTCTATTCACCTAAAAGGTGGAGTTGGGATATTTATTCTCTGGGCCCCCATCCTGGAGAGTCACCATGCACTGTCTCCATGCACTGTTTCTGTCCCTTGACTAAGACGACAAATCCTTTTGTTACTTACGACCCACTCATAGTGTCTGACTAAAATATATATTTTCTGAAGTGTGCTTCTGTGCACACTGCACAGCTCTGTGGAATTCACTCTCCAGGTTCGGGTAACTTCAGCCTTACTTTAACCCACTGACTGGATCCTACACATCTGTCGCTTTTGAAGAACAGTCCCATTTGTGAGTACTCTGTTTTAGAAACTCTCCCAGCTTAGATACACCACTCATTTGCTACTGAGATGCTTTTCACTATCAATTCCTTGGTTTGTAAAATGAAAAGGCATAAAACTTAACCAGAACATCCTTGACCACCCATGTGTGTGTGTGTGTGTGTGTGTGTGTGTGTGTGTGTGTGTGTGTGTTTATATGTGTGTTGGGGTAGAGGATTGGTGCTTACTAGGAAGAGTAAAGCACACTACAGGAAATATATGTCTACTCGGTCACATGAGTGGTCCCCAGTAACAAAATGATCTGTCATCTTAGTTGACCTTGGTGATCATGTCCCTGAGTTACTGTCTGCATAAATGAAAGCACAGCCTGTTGAGGAGACACTGAGGGAGGGTTTCCAGGGAACACTGTCAGATCATAGCAGTTTCAAAGCAGAAGGCTATGAGACTCCTGCAGCTTGAAGGTAGTCTACCAACTTGGGACCATAATATCATGGCAGGGGAAAATCTCTTTTGAGTTTGGGAGATTTCCTACATAACTTTAGAACACTAAGGTGAAGTTCCGGGCCTGAATAAAGCACCTAGTTTGTTTATAGCTTAATTTAGAGTATTCCATTTTTAATACAAATGATGATGACAGTGCCAGACGTTATCTAGCAAGTACTTTTATGGGAGGCCTGCATTCTGCTATGAGCCAGACATTTATTTCAGGAAACATATTGGCATCAACAAGAGATTTTTCAAATATGCCCCCTGAGATACCATGGATAAAAACATGTGGATACAACTGTCCCATTTTTAATTCATCTATAACATCTCCAAACACATAACTGGCCTTTCTTTTCTATCTCAGCAATCAAAAGTTTCTCTACTGTATTTTGGGGAGCACGATCACTGAGTTACAAGAGGGCAAATTGGGAAGATCTTGTAAACACCATCAAGATCAGAGACAGAAGGATCTCGGCCTTCAGCCACCACCTCCAGCCACCACGGGCCTCATGAGCAGATCACAGCATTTTCCATGCTGTCTGTCTGAAGCCTCAGAAATCTTCCCACATAATGGCTGAGGAAACCTCTACCTATTTATCCGAGTTGACTCTTGGGTTGTCTAACATCTGCCATCTCTGGTTCAGGCTGAGCTGTGAGATATATGGACACAGAGAAGTTCAAGGAGGATTTTGAAGACATGAGTTGGAGTCAATGTTCCTCTTGGCTGTGTCTGCATTGGGAGCCTGTTCCCTAATGATGGACGATTAGGTTACAGATGGCTCCTAGCACCTGCCAGGCCAATGACATTCTTTTTCTAGACTTTTTTCAAATTGATATCGAGGGAAGGAAGCATCCCCACTTCGTGACAGAGGAGGAAAATACTTGTGGGAATCATGATTATCATAACCATTCTCTTGGCTGGGCAGAAGGGGACTAGTTGGTAGGGGACTAGGAAGGACACATTTTTAACAGAATAGAGGCAAATCATGCTGTGATAGAAGGATATAGGAAGAAAGAAAATCTTAATATCATGTGATTTCCTCATCCTCCCTCCTTTCTGTGGTTGAGCCAGTCTCCTGCGTTCCTACAATAACATCCCAATACAGCTTTCATTAAGATTATTGGAATCAGGTCTTTGTCTGCTGAATGCAAAAATCATCCTCATCCTGAGTAGAAACAGCATCTGGGCAGCAAGTAATGGGGGCACCTAGTGTGATGAACAAAGTAAACACCTTGAGACCAGATGCCAGTGTTCAAATTCCAATTCTTTCCTTTACCTTCTGCCTTAAAGTCTTTGACTATCGCTGCCTCTCCATTGAAATTGGTGATAAAAACTGCTTAGGCATCAGAGGATGGCTGGAAGGATCAGTTACAGGAAAATGGGAAGAAAACATTCACCTAAAATGCCACTCAGTGTCTCCAGTGTGTGGTCAACACTCAAACCCAGAGACTGTGATGCTCAGCCCAGAAAACGTGCCAAGGCTTATTTTTCTAGTCTGGAGATCTGCAGACCCCCCTCAGCATCAGAAGTCCCATTTGAAATATATTTAACATCTAATGCAGATATAACAAGTCATTTCTCAGTTTCACTGTATCTGCAAAGCTTTCTATAATTCAACATCAAATATTTATTATTACATTTATTAAAGTTTTAATAATTCAGCACCTCCTGCATGTAAAATAGAAGCTTAGCTAACTGGCTCCCCTTTATCCATCCTGGGTCACTTCAATATTTATATTCCAAAGTCTCCATTGGAGTCTCATTTAGCTGCGGCTGTGTTTTGAGCCCTCCACCCGAGCTGACAGCTGGTGTACAGTACAGCTTCCCCAGTGGCAAAGACTAACAGAAATCTGGTGCTGAACAGTATTTGAAGAGATTTACCGAGCTTGGGCAGAAACTCATCCTAATAGACTTCACTTTTATTATGATCGCTCAACTAAAATGGAGAAAATATATATGTCTCCGGGCTCACTGGCTGAATGACAGGTAACGAGAATGCAAGAGATGAAGGCAGAGAGTTGGTGTATGTGGCAGGGAGTGTGAAGGCCTGGATAGCAGTGCTTGTCAAAGGAACTCCATTCTCTTAAGAATGGAAGGATGTGGTGTGCAGGGTAAATTCTAATGCTCAAGTTCTTTGAACTGAGATCTAAGTGCCAGGTAAGCTATGGGTGCCATGTACCCATATTCTCTTCCTTTCCCAATTTATAGTTTATATTTCATTTGAGCAAAATAATTTACCTATTGGACTGTTTCATTTACTTTTCTCATGGCCAGGACAAAATACCTGGCACTAAACGGTAAAGGAGGAAAGCTTTATTTTAGCCCACTGTCCATAGAGGTTTCAGTTCACAGACTGGTGGCTCCAAGGCAGGATGTCAAGGTAGAGAGGCATCGCAAAGCAGCGACACGGAGGAGAAACAGTCCATGGTGAAGCAGAGAAGAAGCAGCAAAGCAGCAAGCACAGCTGTCAGCTTGCCTTTCTCTTTTACCCCACAGAACTACACTAATTTCAATCAGTGGACTGATTTAGTACTGCACACCCTTAATCCTAGGGTCATACCCCCTAGTTTCAGCCAGCTCTGAAAAACCCCATCTCTGAGGACATGGAGTCTTGAGGGGACATCTAGATATAAGTCATAATATGGGACAAACAGTCAGCAGACATGCAGAGAGAGAGAGAGAGAGAGAGAGAGAGAGAGAGAGAGAGAAAGTGCACCAAGTCTACCTGTCCATCTTATGGAAAAGTCTTGTATCTGTAGTGTACTTAGTCAGCATTCACTCAATAAGGTGAACTATATTCAAATCCTGGTTCTGCCACTTGCTACTTGTGCTACATTTTGATAATAACTTGATATGCTGGAACCTCAGTTTCCTTTGGAAATATCAGTAATGACATCACTGAGTTATTGTAGAGTCAGAATCCATATCTATATAGTGCTTAAATAGGGCTAGACATGCCCAATAAGTGCCATTGATGATTATTTACAACAGTAGAAGTTTAATCATGTTGTCTGATTCTCAAAAACATCTGAAGATCTAGTTCTCATTTCCATTTACAGATAAGAAACCGAGGCTCAGAAAATGAAGGTGGAATTCAGCTAGTGAGGGGTGAAGCTGGGCTTTCCACCTGGCTGTGAAGCTCTAGGGCTTGCACTAGGTACCAGACCAGATCTTGCCCTGTTGTTATCCAGGCAGGTAAGTGAGATGCCTGTTCTAGTCCTTTTGCCCTTTTGGAAAGATGTAAGTCATTGTCCAAGCAGAGGAAAATAGACAGAAGCCTGGTAAACTTCAGATTCTACCTAACGAGGTCTGATGGAGCCCAGCCCAAATCAGAATCCTAACAGGAAGAGTAAGTACACTTTTAGATAGTAGGTTGCCTACCACATACACATTTGTGTACACACACACACACACACACACACACACACACACACACACACACCACACAATCTGAGGTCACAAAAAGATGCACATTATGTACAGATACAAATTCTCAATAATGAATGTGATCATAATGTACATCCCAAATGTACCAATAAACTCAATAAAGGAGAAAAAAAATATAAGGATAGGGAATCAAAGTTCTGTTCACCTTTCATGGAGCAGCATCTTGACAATCCAACAAGATCATCTTTCCTAAGAGTCCCCTCCCAGCTCCTAACCGAAACTGTTGCCCAGATCCATCCACAGCCAGAAGGTGCAGTGTAACAACAATGCTTAGCTCAGCTCGCAGCTGCCCCATGTCCTACTGTCCTTATCCTTCCACCCTTCTGCTCTTAGTGACCCAAACACCAGAAGCCAACACCCTGCCTCACCTCCAGTCCTGTACTGAGAACTTATGTTTGTACTGCCTCTTCAGACCTCAACACAGTTACTTCCCAACCTGTACTATAATTCCGACTGTTACTTGGAGTCAGCCATGTGTAAGTTACCACTTCACATACTTCCTAAGATTCTGACAACCACCACATGAGGGAAACAATGAGCTTCTGTTCCAGACTCAGAGAGAGGCACTGATATGCCCCAGGCAGCTCAGGCAGCAAGTTGTGGCATCAGGATTCTCACCTAGGCCTGTGTGATTCCAAAGCCCACACTTCTCTCTATTCCTGTTTCTATTCTTCTTTACTTCTATTTCCTTAACTGTCCCTAGAAGTGGGAAGAGGTGAGGTACTTTGGAGAAATTCCCCCTACCATTTTCCATGTGACATTGTAAAGGTTTTTGTCACAGTTTTACAGTACTTGGGATTAAACCTTTGGCCTTTGCAGTGAACTATATCCTCATCTTCTTTTAATTTTTATCTTGAGACAGTCTCACTCAGTGACCAGGCTGGGGTCAAATTTGCAACCCTTTTACCTCAACCTCCCTGTGCTGTGTTCTGGGATTATAAACCTGCACTGCCACACCTGGTGAGATCTTTATGTATTATGGAGCCCATGCCAATGCTCATGCAATGGACAAGGACCTTGTGCACATCTGTTGAGGATTTCACCTAACAATGAATAGTCCTCATTCTAGGACTCATTAATTACAGGGATTCTCTAGATTCAGGCCAGATGATGGTGCCCAGACACCTCATCCAGGAGCCCCTGCAGGGAGCCTGGAATAGTGAAGATGCTGACCTCAGAGCCCTTAGTCTTTGCTGGTTCCACTAGTCCAGAAAAGAGGAAAGGAGTGAATGTCTCACAGGTTCCCTCTGCAGAATACCTCACCCTCTCCACCCCACCTTCTCTGCCATGACACCCATGAAGAGACACCTGGAGGACAGGGTCTTAATGCCTGACATCCATTTCCTACTTGTCCCGATTTTTCTGTGGGGAGTGATCATGCCTGTGGTCTCAATCCATCTGGTCAAGATCTCCCTCTTCCTTGCTGGTTTTAGGTATGAGTTAGTGACCCAGGTCTGTCTATCTAAAGCAGTCTGTCCCATTAGTACTGATACAGGCTACTGGTGTCAAAATATGCCAGGCTTACCCATCAAGCCCAGAGATAAGGGACATGGATCCAGAGTTGGGATTTCAGGACTGAAATCCTGGTTCTGCCATTGACTGGTTGAGCTTCCAGGGGAAAGTTGTATGGACTCTTTGTGCCTCAGCTTTGCATGTCTTAAATGGAGCTAGTAATGGGTGACAATTAAATGTTCTCATTTCAGTGAGATATCTGGAAGTACCGCATAAGCTTGAGTTATTATTGTTACTGTGCTGTTCCAGAAGTTTTGCTTGCTCTTCTGGAAAATATGTCATCTCTTTCCCCTGGCAACATTAAGCTCCCAATGTAGGAGGAGAGACTGCCTGAAAGGAAATTAAACCCAGAGAAAAACAGGTAAGAGATGAAAGGAGACAGGAATACCAAGTCCCAGCAACACTCAGGAGCCTGTAAATCTTGCTGTGCTAAACCACATCACCATCCGGAATTTTCAAGCCCACCTTGTTTGTTTCCTTTCTAAGCCCAGTGATTTATTTCTTGTTTTGCTACTTATTGCCTTTCTACTCTGACATTAGTCAGTTTCAGAATCATTGTGAACTCGTTCAGACAGGCTGCTGGACGATTGTCAGGAGAGCTGATTCAGGATGTGTATTAGATTTCTATGGTTGCTGTAAGAAATCACCACAAGCCGGATTGACCCCCAAACAATCAGAAGTCAAAATTAGTGTCAAAGTCAAGGCCACACTACCTGTGGAGGCTCTGAACACTTCTGATTTGGTCTCTTCCAGCTTTTAAGAGCTGCTGGCATTCATTATCTTGCAGCTGTGTCATTTTCTCACATTGCCTTCTGTTCGTGTGGCAAACCTCTCTCTACTGATCCATTATTAGGGGTTACTGTGATGGACGGCAAGGTGGGCTCCACTAACATGAGCAAAGACAATCAATTTATCCTGAAGACTCTTATTAAAATTAGCCAAGACCCCCATAAGGGAATAGTGACAATTTCTAACTATTAGAGATGGGCACCTTTGGAGATTTCATCTGTCTACCTGGGGTGATGTCTGGGAATGTACCTTTCTAACAGGTTAGGCTAGGACCACACTTTGAGAACAAATGGCTTACTGACCTCTTGCATACTTGAAATTTCTCTCCCAAGCACTCTTCTCCGTGAGAAGGTGAGTTAGGTCATCTCCTCCTTTGTATCACTTCTCTGCCTTGAAATTTCCTCCTAAGTCTTCAACTATCACAAAGTATATATATTTTTTTGTTTCAGCGTTTCTCTAATTTACTGCTTTGAAATTCTGGTCTTTTTTCATGTTTCCAAAACCTGATCTGATATATAATAGGTGTTCAATAAAATGTCAGAGCTAAGAACTGAAAGGCCAAAAGAACAAGGAGACATTCTTAATTCTATTCAGAGCTAATTCAATGTGAAAACTATCACCAAGTGAGCAACGCTAGCTTGCATTCTGATGTCTCATTATTCTTTCAGCCCTGTAAGGAATTAACAGCATTTTGCCATTTCATTTTCATTGATTTCAGATCATAGAAAAATCACCGAGGAGCTCCAAAAGCTGGGCTTTCTGGATGGATGATTATTATTCCAGCTATAATAGCTATTCTCACATTTCTCTTATGAGAAGAACTAGCTCCAGGTGAAACTGTGAAGAAGGCCCAGTGTGCAGCGATAAGGGTTGTTTGGCATGCTGCTTTCTCCACAAGGAACTTTTATTTCATCCCTGAAGTTGGTCTCCTATTCCGCGATCCTCACTACACTATGAAACTGAAGGCAGAGGAGGCTGTATTCATCTCTGTGTTCCTAAGGTACCTGGCACAGTGCCTGGTACATGGGGAGCCCTCAGACTTTTTTCAAAATGGAAAGGAATCTGTATGAAATTGACCCTGAGCTTTTCCACCACCTTTGAGTCTGGCATCATTAGTGTCTCTAGGGCTAAAAATCTCATTCCAGGCAGCTTCCTGCTGGGACAGGATGGAAAACTGGGGCCATCCAGGAAAGAGTTCTCTTCTCTTGCCCTTCAACCCTCAGACTAGAAAGCTTTCCTTGCAATTTTATATTCTACACAGCTAAGTCATACTCACAATTCATGGTGAACTGTAAGTATTCTTGTTCCTGAAAATAATTGCTTAATTTCCTTTGTTAGGAATTTATTCTTTCTTTTTCCAATCCATAAAAATGCTCTATTTAAAATTAATAAACTTCTCTGTGTCTACCCCACATGTAACTCTTTCCTCATTCATTCCATAAACATCTCCATGTAAATAAACCCAAAGACTGCCATCCTGTACTAGATTATATACCTTTTTAAGTGTTCTCCAGACCCAGTGACACAGGAATTAAAATTGAAAGCCCTTCATCCGAAGATAATATTGATTTAAGAAAGGAAAGAAAAAATATGAGAAAAGAAAGCAAAAAAAAAAAAAAATAGGAAACAAAACCTTTGCAAATAGGGAAGGGTGGAAGTGTTGAGAGGAACCTGGGCAATGGGGAAAACACAAGGAGCAAGACTCATCATGTACAAGTACAATGTCCCAGTGAGGAATGTCATCATTCTGTACACCTCAAAATGTACTAATAAACTGAAAATAATAATTAAAAGTGCATCTCTTTCAGAAGAGGAAAGAGAATAGAATGAAAAAGAGAACCAGTAATTCCCATTGCAACAATAAATACAAGCGCAATGTCTCTACAGAGTTAAATATGTGTAAAATTCAATGCTTTGTATATTTTGTGTCATTTAATCCTCATCTCCCACTGTGGATACAAAATCAGTCTTCTATTCTTTTATGGAAAATGGCTGTGGAGAAGATCAAATGGTAAACAAGTAGTGCAGTGAGGATTTGAACTCAGGTGGTTCAGTAGGACTCTGGAGTTGGCAACTTTAAACAATGAAGTTATGTTTAATCCACATAGAATAACCGACACACAGAGAAAAATGTGTAGCTTGATCAATTTTCAATACAAGTTTTCATATAATTACCACTGAGATCTAGAAGGCTGACCTCACCAGGACCACAACAGTCCTCTTGCTTCAGCCTGATTTTTGCCCTCTCTTCGACCAAAGACCATACCATGCTTCTTTTAACATCAAATACTTATTTTCAATAATTAATAAAACTAGTTTTTAATATATTTTATAAACATAGACATTATTTTGCATTTTGGTTATATGATTCAATATTACATCTCTGAGCTTCCTCTATGGTGAGTATTGTGGTGGTTGTGTTTACTGATTTCTCATTAATAGTATTCTATTGTATGTTCCACTATTTATCTAGTTTATGTTCATGACATTGATGTGTTTTTGTCCTTCTTTTTAGTATTAGGAATATGTACCCTCTTCATATTTTACAGGAATTTTGTGGTATATATACTATATATATTTTATAGGAATTTTGTGATATTTCTGTTAGACCTTCTTAAAGATGGTGTGGTAGGTTACTGGATATGCATATATTTAACATTAGTGTACATTGGTCAGTTTATGCAAAACTTATTTTAATTTATATTCCCCTGCAAAAGATTTTACAGTTCCAGTTGCTCTGTAGGCTTGCCAACATTTGTTATTATTAGTTGCTTTAAATTTAGTCACTGGAATGGTTCATAGTCCATATATTTGACAATGTTCTGCTTTGTGGGGGAGGGGCATTTACCTTCCTCAGAATTTATCACAGACTTAAAAACAAAGAAGCAGCTTGCAATGCACCTTCGTTCTTCCTCTCCAGTCCTGCTGGAAGGCTTGCCTGTTTCCCTGTGTCTTTGCTTCTCCACACAGACTTTTTTTAAAAGGTTTTTTGAGACAGGGTCTCACTTTGTGGTTCAGGCTGGTCCTGAGCTCAGCCTCCAACTCACATCACAGCAATCCTCCTTCCTCTGCCTCCCGAGTGCTGGGATTACAGGCGTGAGCCATGACACCTGGCACTGTGGTATGTGGTACTGGTTGCTGCTGGGGTGAGTCTCCACGCTCAGTATTGTTATGTGGTTACCGGGATCGAACCCGGGTCCTTGCGCTTGCAAGACAGGCGCCGGAACCACTGAGCTATATCCCCGGCCCTCCACACAGACTTTACACTACTCTCTCGATTATGATTCCACAGCACTGCTATTGGGTATCTATAATTATGATCTATTATTTATTAATTTCTAACATATCACCTGAATGGAACTTATTAATTCTTTAAACACCCATGACATGCTTGCCTAGGCAATGTCATGTCAAACAAGGTTTATTAGTGCAGCTTGGAAAACTCAATCAATTTAGCACAGATCCTTTCAAATGGTGATGACAGCAATATTTTATTCCACGCTTGCAAGGCAGGCTTTGAAGTATGGCTCACTTCCACACTTACTAATCAGTTCTTTTTTTTTTTTTTTCTTTTGAAACAGGGTCTCACTATGTAGTTCTGACTGGCCTTGAACTCACTTTTGAACTCTGGAACCCAGACTTGTCTTGAATTTGTGGCAATTCTCCAGTCTAACTTATAAGAAAAAGCACCACCTATATCCCAAGTTTGTTTAATATTTTTCATGTATTAATTTTGACCTGGAAACTGAAAAAATATCTCCTTATAGGGTTGATGTAAAGTCATAATAAGATAGTTCCAAGAATGTATTTGGCACATAGGATAAGCTCATCAAATAGGAGTGCTCCTTAGTGTACTCTTTTAAGAGATGCCTTCATTATCCTAACTTTACAAAGAAGTGGAAACACAGAGGGTTAAACATGGCTAGGATCACACTGGCCACACATGATACAGTTGCTATTTTCACCCAGCTCATTGCAACCCTAGAACAGCTGACCATTAGCTGCTCTGACAGCTCTATCTTCTGTATCCTCACTGAAATCATGAGTGCAGTGTCAACAGTGAACAACTCTGCAGACAGCTGGCTGGGGTAGATCTTTCTATTCTCTTCTGTTCTTTTACAGACAAGGCCATTAGGTTTCTTTGAGAACTATCCTTCATCCAGAGATGTTCCTTACTCCAACTCTAAAATTTGGTGTGTAGAGAGACTTTAACACATGCTTTACTGTCATTTACTCAAACTATATAAAATGGAAATAATAATCTTCTATTAATTGATTTTTGCTGGTTTAAACTATCTTAGTGTTAGTGAAAATAAATATCTGACAAAGGAGTACAGGTAGATTTAGGAGTTTTCTATCACAACACCATGGAAATGCTGACAACATCTCAACCTAGAGCAGCTCACAGGCAGGTGTTCAGTGAGACAGTAATGTACTGTAGTTAGAGTATCACTCATATTTTGATTTTATTTTTAAACCAAGTGAGTGTAGGCATGACAGTATTAGAAGTAGTCCCAAAATTTCTGGAAGGTTTCATTTAATCAAAATGAGAGTGGAAAAACTCTCCACTAGGAAGCTAAAAAGTAGTAACAGGATCAAGTCTAAGACCTCTGACTTAATTAAATCAATAAACATTTAAAAGATGTCCAATATGTACTAGGAAATGGGGATTAAAAAGCTAAATAAGTTACTTCTGGTGACCTTGAAAAGTGTGTGACATAATGGGACAGAATGATACAGAAGCAACTAATTAGAGGCAATAGAGTAAGTCTATAATGAAATTAGCCACAAGGTGCAAGACATGAAACATTAAAGGATAAAAAATAAAGAAATTTGACCTGAACACTTAAATTATAGATTATCCAATGTCCATCCCTAGTGCAAAAGTCACAATAAAAACATCCCATTTTCCAAATTTTTGTTTTTCATGGTTTTTCACTATACTGAAAAGTAATGATTTCATATATGAAAAACTCATTAATACTCCTCAAAGATCCAGAGGATATACTAGCTTTTTATATTTTGTAAAGCCCAAAAGGAAAGTGAGGGCTTTGAAATGCAAGGCACTGAGGCACGGAAGTGAAGTTCACTTTTAGGAGTTTAGAAAGATGGCATTCAGTGTTCATTATATCAAGTAGATTGCCAACTCCATAAACAAGAGTTCACTTCTTTATAAGAGTTGTTGTGATCCTACAGCAGAAAGACTTCTAGGCTTCAAGAAGGCCTTGATACAGCATTCTGGAGGTGACTTCCCTACCTGACATCTGCAGGGTCTTCTGTGACGAGCACATCTGTCTTACAGCTGGCCAGGGGGTTGATGGACAGCTCCACAGGGGGGACCACGAAGCTTTTGCTGACAGGAAGCCAGAGGCCTTGGCCCAAGCTGAAAGTAGACCTGCAATGTAAGAGTTTCCATTGGGGACCTCCCTGGGAAGCAAGAGTAAATGAATAAAAGGGCCCCTTATCCCATCCCTTCTAGGGCAATTTCTCATTTCTTCACCCAACCAAGAGTCTATATACTCCCAAAAGGACACGGTAGGACAGCCATTTTAAAAATTTCTTCATCATTTAGACCATACATTACTTTGTACTGATAATTTTATTTTCTTGAGTAGACAGTGGATTCTGAAGATGGAGATTGTTTCAGCTGCACTTTGCCCACAATTTTGATACACAGCAGGAGCCTCATAAGTGATTGTGGAGTCTTCAGGAGCAGTCTGGCACAAAGGTTAAAAGCATGGACTCCAAATCAGTTCAAAGTGAAGTCTGATTCCCGTCTCCACCATAATTTGCTGTAGGCCTTTAGCTACTTTTATTAAAGTCTTATACAGGATTTCATAGAACAAGTGGGAAGAGGTTCTACGGCTACAGAATGTTTTTAAAGCACTAAAATAATCAATAAAGTCTCATTCAGTTCAAGTACTCAAGTCTGTAAGTCTAGAATCTAGACAAATAGGAATCAGATTCCCATGGAATACTTGTTTGAGAGGGTGTTTCAGAACCAAGGACAGTTCCCCAAAACTCAGTTCAGCTCTGAAGAGCACAAGATCTGTATTTTGAGGGTGCATGGTATCACCTTATCAGACCTTCCTCCACTCCCCAGCACTGTTCCCTCAAATGACTGTCAGCTCACCTGAGTATCTTTTCAGGAGCTTGCTCCCCTGTCACCAGGTCATAGCCTCTTTCAAGTGTGGTATAGGGCCAAGGTCTGTGAAAAGATCAACAGGGAAAGAAAAAAAGAAAGAAGATAAGATTAGTTAGAAGCAAGTGGAATTGTCATATGAACACTATGCAAGACCAGCAGATTCCACAGAAGCCATTACTGAGAAAGACTTTTACATTAGAAAAGAATGTTTCCCTTTAACAGAAGGAGTCAGCACTTCTATAAAGTTCACTTGTCCATTTCTAAGTTTATACACAAACAATCTGACTCCTCCTCCGTTCACTTGAGGAAGTAGTCATTGACGACTTTCCATCTGGGTGGGTAACTTAAATATCTGCCTTGTTCCCTAGGAATTCATCTATCATGTACCTTAATATGAAAACCCAACTCAGTGGGATGATATATTTCCCTCTTATGCAGAAATACACAGCTGTGGCAGAAGGTCCTCTTTGTGGACCAGTTTTGGGCCTTTGATAATGCAGTAAAGGACATAAGGATAGTTTCTTCACTGTCCCGGCCCCAGGTCCTATTTCACTCACCCTTCACTCTGTCCCCAGTCATTGCGTACACACAGGTGTCTGTGAACAGGGTCTGGAGCATATCCTTCATGACAGCTGCATTCTCCTGCAAGCAAAAGAGAAATGAATCTTGTAAAACATGGCTCTCCTTACCAGGCATCTCTCTGTCTCCTGTTTTCCTTCAACAAATGAGCTGCCAAGGTTTAGGAAAGACCCATGAGAAAGGATGTCAGGTTCCAGTGACCACTGTGGTTAATAAGAGTTTATCCAATGTTCATTTATCTGTTTACTCACTCATTTATTCATTTTAAAAGACCTGGCCACATTCTGCCAAGATCTCAGCTCAGCACTGAAATCACAAAGACCAAAGGCATAGTCCAGTGGTTGGAGGGGCTCATATATCAATGAGAGAAACAGAAAGAGACCAGACGGTTCCAAATGGAGGTTTATTTTCAAGTAATGAAATTATGACACACAGTATTTACTTAAAACTTGTAACCAGATATTCTTCCCACCTAAATGACCAAGTTATGCTCCTTCATAAAAATTAATCAAATGCCTCTTCCAAGAAACCTAATTTCCCTTTGGGAAAATTGTTCTTGCCTTCAATTTCCTAGTTTTATTTATTTTTTTTAACATTTTGAAATTTTCTCCGTCTGCCCTCTCATTGTCTTCTAATCTTTTTCCTTCCCTACATCTATTATCTGTCTATGATCCACTCAGTTTTTTTCCTCTTCCTTTGTCTACACCATTGTCTCATCACACAAATGCTTCCTAGCCCCCCATACTGCCTTTAGGAATACCCAAGTTCACTCCAGCTGGCCCATGCATGTTCCGTCTCCTAGTGTCTCTTCCAAAGCTCAGTTTCCTGAAAGGATTTTCCAAGGCTCTCTGTCCTGTCCTCTGACTGTAAATCATTTCTGTGCTATTGTACTCATCTTAAGAAAGAAGTGATATTTTTCCTGCAATTAGTTATTGCTTTTTTAACCAAAAGTGTATTTTTGAAATATTCACAGATGCATTACCAAAAATAGGCTCTATAAAAAATAAGTTTAGAAAAAGTACACCTTTCTTCAGAGCAAGCAGAGTGTGAGTGTGATTCTCCAGGATGGTCAATATGACTTCCCCCAGATCTACTTTACACGGGGAGCTTTGCTGCTGAGATAGCTCACAGGACTAGCATGCTGTGAAATGTACCCAGAGGAAAGCAGAGAGGAGCTGCTCTGCCTTAAACAACTACCAACAGAAGAATAAGAATGCATCTGTTTGAGGTGAAGGATAGTTATCACTATGGCCCTGGTAAATTTCCAAGTTATTGCTATAGGGTTTCACTTTTCCACGTCTGCTGGTGAACGCACATGCACACGCGCTCGCGCATGCGCGCGCGAGCACACACACACACACACACACACACACACACACACACACACAGGCATGCAACCCTTTCATCCTATCATCCTACATCAATACTCATTGGCCTGACTCAAAAGATTTCCAATCACACCCATGAAACGTATTGTTCAATGTGACAGAGTTAAGGACTTGCTTTTTATTTTTGTTTTTATTTTACCTTGAAGTTTCATTTTTAAATATCTTTTTAAAAAGGCAGCTAACAATATGGGAAAGAGTCTTTACCAGCTGTTCCTCAGACAAAGGGCTACTACCTAGAATATACAGAGCTTAAGAAAATCAGCCCACCTAAATTTAAAGACCCAATTCAAAAATGGACATCTGAAATGAACAGATACTTTTCAGAGGAAGATGTAAGAGCAGCTAAGAAGTATATGAAGAAATGCTCAACATCACTGGTCATTTGAGAGATGTCAATGAAAATAACACTGAAATTTCATTTCACTCCACAGAGAATGGCTGTTATCTCAGAATTAGCCAGAAACAAATGTTAGTGAAGCTGTGGAGAAGAAAGAACCCTTCTCCACTTTTGGTGGGAATGTACACTCGTACAACCTCTATGGAAATAAGTGTGAAGATTTCTCAAAAAGCTAAGATTAGAGACCTTATTTGACCCAGCCATCGCTCTGCTAGGTATATACACAAAAGAATGAAAAGATTCATATGACAGCAACATATGCACACCCATGTTTATAGCAGTTCAGTTTGTGATTGCTAAATCTTGGAAACAACCAAAATGTCTATCAACTGGAGACTGGATAAAGAAGATGTGATTCTTCTACAGAATGGAGTATTGCTCTGCCATTACAAATGATACAATTAAATCACTCATACTCCAATGGATATACCTTGAGGACATCCTCATAAATGAAATAAATAGGTCACAGATGTGTAAATATCCTATCTTTTCTTTCGTATGAGAAAATGAAGATGTAAATGAATTGTAGTATGTAGTATATAGTATGTATATTGACATTGTGAAATAGAAAATATTTAAAAGGTAAGAGGGTATAGGGGTAAAAAATGAGGGGAAAAGAATGTGATAGTAATAAAGAAAAAAGGAAACAAAACTTATGTATATAGGGGGTGGGAGGTTGCAGTGCGGGGGGAAATGGGAAACATGAGAATCAAGTCATGCCATAATCTGGTACAAACTCAGTGTTGAATGTGATGATGATGTGTGTTCATAATGTACCAATAAAGATTTGAATTAAAAAAAAAACTAACACATAAAGAGTAAACAGATGTCATGGGCCAGAATTAAGGTCACTGGAGAGAATCATTACACTGAGTCAGATTACTAGGTGAGTTTGTTTTATACTGTCTTTAGGAAAGATGGCTCCTGTCATCTTTCCTGTCCCATTGAAAAGGGTGCTGAGACTGAATCAAGGTGCTAATAAGCTCATGCCATTTGCATTTCCTCCACTCTGAGCAATGCCAACAAAAGACTCTAGTGAACAAGATACCAGGGTGGCATCAAGATTCTACAGTTACCACCCATAACTCCTGATTTCCAAAGGTTTGCATGCATCACATGAGCCTATTTTCAGTGATAAACTCTGCGCATTATACGTGTGACCTTGAGTGGAGCACTCTGAGAATCTGAAAACCTGTGACATGTTTTATGTATCACAATGCTCCTTAATCTTTGTAGGCCTAGTCCTTAGCAAGTATTTGACAAAGAGCTCAGGTTCCATAAATATTGGTGGAACTGAAATGGCAGCAAGACAGAACACGGAGTGAAGGATGAATCAGAGATAGTATCTGAAATATTCACAACAAGACAGTAGAAAGATGGGAGAGAAAGAATAGAGAGATCCACCTTTTCTCTTCATTGCATACCAGGGAAGCTATGAGGGTGCTGCTCCCGGGGGAGGTGCTTTCGTACCCTTCCCTGCACCATCAGGCCAGGGGGCTTCTGCTGAAGGGCAGCGCTATAAGCAACTCCGACTGGGCCAGAGATAAAGGAAATGATGGGAAAGGGCTGAACACCTTGGATTTGGATAGCAGTAATTCACCAAAGGGAGGGGGAGTCGCTAATGATGTGTTAAAATGCAACAGCTCCTTCATGAAATATTCACCACTTTAAACACGTCTAATATTAAAGATTAAAAGTCCTGGGATTTGTCCTCGAGACTTCCAGCGCTGATTTATGATCTGCCAAAGCCACAGACCTCATGATTCATAGCGGGAGACATAACGGTTACTCCTGGCACTGGAACAGGAAGTCGGGCAGGGGCGGGCAAAGACGATGCTCCTTCCTCCTCCTGGAGAGGGCAGAGGCTGAGGTGCCTACCTCGATCGTCAGTGATGGTGCAGCAAAGTCTGTGGTTCAGTCTCCCCTCCCTCTTTTTGGAAATATACGTGACAGCAGGAAATCTATGCAGGAAAAAGGCACTGCTACATTCTTCCCCGTTCCTCGCCGTGTGCTTACCAAACAAGTTTTCCGACTCCAAAATGGATCATTAATTACTGTCATTCATTACACAACAAATATGTATTTTGCAAATGAGAAGCAGCCACCCGAGGGGCCCCCAAGAGGCTGCTGGGAGAACAGGAAGTCTGCAGGGGAAAATCCTTCAGGGGCTGGAGGAGGCAGACAGACTGCAGCGCAGCCTTCACGCTCCCTCTCCTGCTCGCGGTGTGGCCTTGGCTGAGTTACTTTGACTCCTGAATCTCAGTTTTCTCATCTCTCGATGGGAACCCGCGAGGTATTTCACAGAGCAAAGGGTGCAGCAAAGAGGCGGCTCCAGGCTCGCAGAGACGAGGAACAGGCGGCAAGTGAAGCAGCTTTCTCTCCTGTTCCTTTTACGCCAAGACAGTCCCTGATTTGTGTCTGGGCTGACATATTCATCCTACGGACGCAAGTAATCCCTCTGCTCCATGCCTTAATCTGCCCTGCTGTAAAACGGAAAGTCGGAGCAGGTTTCTGTCAATTCTGAGGACCAAATATCAGCTCTTTGCTTTACCTTCCAAAGTCCCTGCCCTTTGTTCTCTGGGCACCATTTCAGCTTCAGCTGTGATAACTCTGAGCAGTGCGCTGGGCGTCTGTGGTCAGAGCCCCATCGGTGCCGGTGCCACAGCAGCTATTGGCTTTATCGATGCCGGTGGCCTAGGTTGCTGACTCAGCGGATTCCTCCTATTTGCAAACCAGCTTTTCCTTCTTGTGAGATGCACAAGCCTTGACAGCCAGAGATGAGGGTCATGAACCCCTCCCCTGAATAAATCCTTTCTCTAACTCCGTCTCTGCATCCTAGGTGGTTAAAGAACAGCACTTACCTGGTACATAGTAATCATTTAATAAATAACTTCTTTAAGCAAAGGCACATATTTTGTAATAGTAATGGCTAGGCCCATAGGATAGGAAAATAATTTTTTATTTGCCTGCTTTCCTCATTAGTCTGGAAAGTTTTTAACTGCAGAAACTTTTTCTGAGTCACCTGTTGCCCCATAAGTAGTACTGTACCTGATAGAGAGTAGGTAACTCATTTGTTGGATGGAGGGATGGAAGGATGGATTAGTGAATACATAAATATATTTCAAACGTCAAGAACTGAGTCTGGGTTCATTTAGAATAATGATGACTCTGCCACAGCCTGGGAGAAGCTTCCATCCATGACGGGTATTTGTCGAGGAAAAAGAGTAAACAGAAGTGCTGACGAGATGTCTAAAATAGAACTGGATTCCACATCAGAGCAGCAAAGGCCTCAGAGATCTTCTGGTTCAGATATCTCTGGGTTTATTTTTTTCTTAAGAAGGTTGAACTACATCACGGACAGGAAAGGGATTGGGCTGAATCACTGGGCCAGCCTCTGGCTGAGTGGGATTAGAACGTGCAACTCTCAGCGATAAGTTTCTGCATTTTTTCTGTCGTGTGCATGTGGAAGCACTTTCTAGCAAAGTGTTGCCCTTTGTCTGACATTTTTTGCTTCCTATGATGAGAATATTACATTTCCAAGTGAGAATTGTGAAAAAAAGTGAAACAAATTTATAATACACTTAAGTATATTGAAACATACACTTGTGTGTGGTTAATAATGCAGATTTTTTAAAAAAAGTTTTAATTTCTTCATTAAAATGGTTCCCATAAGGGAATTCAATTAAGTGAGTTTCCATCATCTTGGTTACTAGAATTCTATATCATTAGCTATAGATGAGCAGCACTAGTTTTAAAGTATTTACTCCTTGGCTGTGTTTACTGAGTTGACCTTTTATGTTACGCCTGAACATAAAGTTCATAAAGCCTCAGATAAAGACATCAGAGGGCTTTGATCACTTGCACGCTGAGTTTATCTCATATAGTACTTTTCCCAGCCATCTGAAAGTGGGAAAATTACTTCAGGCCAGTTGGCTAGTGACATGCTTCAGATCTTGGGCATTGAAATCCTCTTGCTCTGGGTTCAAATCTTAAATATGCTACTTAGAGTCAGTGGGAAATTGATCGAGTTGTTGTCCTGGATCTCTTTTCTCTCCGTACTGAGACTGATCAGAAAACAACAGTTCAGCATCATAGTTTGGGGGGAAGAAAAGGTGCTTAGGCCTCAAATCCAAGGTGTGACCCAGCAATGTCAGAGCTAGTGCCTTCTTTATCTGGACACTTGGAGCAGCTCAAATGAGATCATTGCTAAGACTCTCATATTTTCAGAATAATAATATCTCCTATCTCTGTTCCCGGCACCTCCTGCTGAATGAGGCTCAGTCACAATGGGCAGAGGTAAGAGGCTGCTGCTCCTTGGCTCACATGGCTCAGACTCAAGGCCTGACTGCAAGGGTGCTGAAGGCTAAGCAGCCTGCTGTCTGGCTCCATGCTTCTCACCTGTCATCCGCTTAGGATTCCATTTTCACTTTCTCCCAACTTGCTCATCACTTATCATCACAGGCCGTGGATGATGCCTGCTGTTCATTTTCCTATTTACTCTTCTTGCCCCTGCGGCTTGGAAAGACATTTCTCTGGGTCTTCAGGAAAAGAAGTAGGGCATCATCCTTCCTGCTCTTCTCTGCTGCTGCCGTCTGGGCCCCTGGAGCTTGTCTCAGGGCCAGGCAGAGGGTGCAGAGGGAGGGGCTGGTGTCATATGACCAAGGGCCCATGTTTCCTAGAGGGAGTCAGAAATCCTTGACCCACATCCTCACATGTCACATCATGACCAGAAGGGACCAATGCTTTAGGAAATGAGTCTCTGACTCAGCTACTCACTAGCTTAAGGTTGCAGCCACATCTTCAAAGTTCATGCTGTGTGTGTGTGTGTGTGTGTGTGTGTGTGTGTGTGTGTGTGTGTGTGGTACTGGGTACAGGGTACTGAACTCACAACTTTGTACTTGCAAAGAAGATGCAGAGCCATGAAGCTAAGTTTTTGGCCCAATTTATGCTCTTTTATACCACCATACAGGCCACATCAATAAACACTACTGCCTTGCCAGACCAATAGTAAGACAATTATTTTGTGCTAGACACTGAGGGTCAGGGAAAAATAGGAATCTCCAATCTAACTGCATTTAAATGATCATCTTGCTGCTTTTAAAATTCCACTAAAACAGAAGGTTAAGTCCTGTTATTCACAATTTCCCATTCATGTGCATATAACTTATACAGGAATGTCTTGAGTTCATACCCTCTGTGAAACAGTGGCTGGCAGGGTTGATTTCCTAGAAACAGGTCTCAGGTAGAGGGCGGGATTCACTGCCAACTGAGCATGTAGTGCCTGTAGACCCTCCCCAGAGAATCCTGGCATCCGTGACGATTCTCAGAGGGTGGTACTGGTGCAAGTTCACATAATATGAGGATGAAGGTTGTGGTGAAGTTGCACAAAGGAGTGAACACACAAGTCCAGATCATTCTGTTTGTGATGGATTTCAAGAGGGTAGATGTTAAGAACTTATTAAAAAAGGGCATAAGAATGGGAGAGCAGGGGTTGCCAAAGAAAAATACACTAGTCTCCGGCAGCCTATTAACATGCATTCACATCTTGAGTGTAGCTGACTGTGAAGACCTTTTGTCTTCTGGCTTGGACATGAGCTCTTCTGGCCATCAGGATGGTGGAAGACAGGACCTGAGCCAATATTTGCAATTTGTTTGGGTGACTGTGATTTATCTCTTGCACTCTTGCAGGTCAAGCTCAATGCTGCCTCTCAAAGTGTAACAAAGAAGCAAAAAAATGAAAAAAAAAATCATGTAGCTGTTGCCAATAAAACACTGCGGTTGTTAAGCAACCTTATTATGCCAAACAATGCTGCTGTACTTTAAACCCTTATGTCTCTGTATAAATAATGGTCTGACTTTCTATCTACAATGGAAACTTTGGAAAACTTCCTAATGGGCCTTTATTTTGACCTTCAGCACAAGGGAACAGATGCTCAGTGAATCTCACTGAGTCCAGTCATTTGTTGTCAGTCATGGCCATCCCCCCATCTCTCTTCTTTCCATCCTGTTTCTGACCCTTGGTACTGTCCTTGTCTACTAAGTTCATATTACTGTCCGTAATGATTTTCCTTTTGTGTTGTCCCAACCAATCAGACTATTGGCCAGTTCTGCTTAGAAAAAGCAGCTGTTCCTATGGCATGTCCCTCAAACTCTCAGTGGTTTCCAGTTACTTTCAGAGTAGAGCTCATACGCCCTGGCCTGGCGGCAGTGCCCCTCAATCACTCTGCTTCACTTCTACCTTCCCTGCCCTGACTTCTCCTGGGTCTCCTGGTAAAAGCAGGGTCATTTGAGTCCTGCATACCCTACAAAGCTTCTTGCAGGTCTGTCTTCATCTGGCTCCCAAGGAAAAGCACATTCTGGAGAGGCAATGGAAAGATGAAGGAAATGGAGGGGATGTTGGAGGACAAGAGGGAACAGGATACCAGGTACAATTAAGCAGGGCAAAGATTATTTAGTAAAGGAAGGAGATTATAGTGCAATTTTAAATGGAATCAGTATCACTGAGGATTATATTTCACAACAGTGACCACTTTTAAAGCATTTTACCTTTCTCTACCTCAGTTTTCCTATCTGTAAAATAAGCAGGCGGGACTGAGAAACCCTTCAAATTCTTACTCAAGTTCTTGTTTTGATTATTTGTTGACATTCTTTGGTGTTGTCTTTTGAAATCAGGATCTTTCTAGTGACTGGGGAACTGAAGTAGGTGTGAGAGGTTTAGGATTTTGGAAAATAAGGACTTGGGAAAAAGAGAAACATGACAAAGAGAACATAAGATCCCCTTTTCTTCTCCTTGGGTGGACTTGTCTCATCTCTGATATAAAGACTTCACTTTTTCAGCACAGTAACAATGTTCCTGAGCAATTCCTCTGTAGCTGGCATGGGGAAGATGAAGGCTCAGAGGTGAATCCATCTGGTTTTCTGCCTCCAAGGAGCTAGTATTCCAGTAGGACTAAGAGAAAAATATATCATTACCACAAGGTGCAGTGTGAACTGAGAGAGAAGGGCATGCAAAGAGCTGTGAAACCAAAGGGAGGAGTGTAGAACTCTGCCCCTAGGTCAGAGAAATCACCAGGAAAGAGGGAGGGTGGAATAATAATGAAGAGCTGAAAGATCAGTCACCATCAAGCAGTTACAAATTCTTCATTTCCAATAGCTCCCGTGATCCTCCAAATAATCCTGTGAGCAAGTTGACCTCACTGGCCTTGTGAGGAGGCAGAGCTCAGAGGTGGGTAGGTGACTTGTTGGCTTCAGTACAGGAAGCAAAGAATCTAGAAGCCAGGACTTGAATCCAGCCAGTGAGTGACAGGGACATACTGCCAGGTCCAGGCTGCACTGCCTACCTCTAGGGAGAAGCAAGAGTTTTTCAGACAGAGAAAAGGAAAAGGCAGGACACAGCTGGGATGGGAAGTGGTGGACCCTTTGCCTCCTTGTGAGGAGGAGCACTGGCGAAAGAGGCAGAGGACTCCTAGGCTCTAATTCTGTAGGAAGGAAGAGGCAGTTTGTGGAAAGTGCCACATTCTGACTTCATGGGATGTGACTGCACAGAGGTTGTCTTAAGGCAGGAGAGACAAGCACTGGGGTCAGAATGGGATTTGAACTCTGCATTTATCAAGCTGTGGTTTCATGATCTGAGAACATTTCCTGTCTTTGACCAAGATTCAGCTTTCTCATTTCCAAGTTAATCATCCCTGCCCTTTCAATTGAACAATATGAAGAATGCTCCATTCCCAGAAGGGACTCCATAAATATTACTTGCTATTGCTATGGTTATTACTGGGGAGCTGGTTCCTTAATGCTTCTTACCAGCCCTGGCTACTGTTATGCTTATGAGTTGGAAAAAAGAAAAGGCCAAGAAACTCTGAGGGAGCTTACTAAGCATTATGTGTTTAAACTGGCTTGGCATCCTGAACCCCCTGATCAAACGCTAATGTTGTAATGTTGTCTTGAGTTTACAGATGAGGAAAGTGAAGCCTCCAGGGAAGAGAAGGCTTGATGATAGCTCTCAGAGCAAGAAAACCACAGGTCAGGACTTAAACCCAAAATATTTTGACTCTGGTGCCAGAGGGTCCCTCCCCACTGGCCTCAGCCATTCACCATGGTGAAATTAAAAGGTCTAGCATAACTCTGTTTCAGCAAAGCTCCCTACCTTGTGACCCTATGCAGACACTACTATACTTGTCTGGGAGCTTAAAGGGTTGTAAGTAAGAAGACCAGGTGATGTGATCACCAAAGAGGTGATGTCCTGGAGCCTCAGAGCTCCGTTTACCTACACATTGCTGAGTGGCTTTTCTTGAGCCATTTCATCTCTCTGAGATTCATTCTTCTGATCTAAGTGATGGGAAAATAAGTTCTATCCTCTTCATAAGAATGTTGTGAACACAACATACAGGCTTAAACCAGTTGGAACTCATGATAATAATGCAGTTGTTGACCACTTAAACAAAACCAGAAAGAGCAAAGGGAACTAGACAAAACAAATTCAACCAAGGGTAATTACTCATATATCAAAAGCGTTCTTCACTCCTAAGACGAGGCTCATTGGTATTTTTTTTTTCCCTCTAAGCATCAGCTCCCTGGGATTTTAAAATAAAATTGTATCTGTACAATCACAGCTAAAGGATCAATGTTTCTTGGGGGTGCACCTGGAATACAAAAGGTCACCCCTATGTTCCTCCTATGCTACTGACGCTGTGAACAAAAAATCTAGAGACTCATAGAGGGTACTAGAAGGGTGAGATCTTTGCCTTTGTGGGGAATGTGGGGGGAAACAAGAACCTGTGTGTACCTTGCAATATCCAAGCTCTACCTCCCAGGGTTCTTTCCTCAGAGTGACCTCAATTTCATTTGCAGGCAGATGGTCCAGGTCATCATTACTTTCCTCAAGAAACTAGAATTGTCATTTCTAGTCCCTCCATCTGGAATATTAGTCCATTTGACATAACATGTACACTCCACTGCACCCAGCTAATTTTCACCTTGCTAATAATCTCACTCCTGATTTTATGACACTCATTGCTTTGCTCTCTCCTTCCTTTCTTTCCTTGTTCTCTTTCCCTCATCACTCTTTTTTCTTTCTCAGTCTATTTTTCTCAGTGTCACAGTTTCTCTTTTTTGCTCACTGTAATGATTTATATCAGAAAATGTTCCTCAAAAATAAATTTCCAGAAGCGGGGCTTTTGGAATGTCATTGGATTATGAGGCACTGAATCATCAACAAATTAACCTTTAACTGAGTTCATAGGTGAATGTACTCTCTGGAGGTAGAGCTGGGGTGGAGGAAGTAGATCACTTGGGTCATGACCCGGAAGGTATCTTCTGGTCCCTGGTCTTTTCTTTTTTTTCTCTGTTCCCGGGCTGCCATAAGCTGAACTACTTTACTCTGCCACAGCCTTCCACCACAAAGAGCCAGCTGACCAGGGGTGGAAACCACAAATCAAAATGAACCTTTTCTCCTTCAAGTCTAGCTTCACTGCTCTTCCCATGTCTAGGCACAGAAGGTTACAGCAGGCTCTTCACACCATGTAGAGGAAGGCTGCCTGACTAGTGTGGAACATTTTAAATCCTTGGATGTTCTTGCCTGAGGAAGACTCCTGATACGGTTACAAAAGTCGATCCTCTGCCATGCAGTGGAAAGCCAAAGCAATCATATGAGGTTTTAGTTAAGAAACCATTTAGTACTGTAACACAAAGACACACACATACCACCCCCCCACACACACACTCCTCTTAACCTTCTAAAAGGAAACAAAAACTGTTTTCATCTAAAAGGAGAAGAAAGAACAGCTGAGGCCATGGGCAAGCCTCCTGCAGACGGTCTCAAATCCCCAGAGAAGGGTAGTGTTATTGGAAAGTGCTATTTCACAGGCCCTCCGGGAGGCCCCTTGCTCAGAAATCTGCCCCTGTACCTTTCACTCTGTCATGATTAAGTCTTTTGTGAGTCCAGCATTGACAACACTGGGGGTTCTTTCTGCCCGTGATTCAATAATTTCTGCTTGCTGGATGTGGGTGCTTGTCATATAATGTAGCACATACATTGTACTGATTATAATCATCAAAATAATATAGCAAAGATGAATACTTTCCCTTTTCATTTATTAGAAAGAGTAGAAAATTGAAGATTGGAGAAATTAAGTGATTTGTTCAGCACTGTACCAATAGTAAGTAAATGGCAGAGCCAACATTTTTAACTCTGCCAGGCTGACCTGAGCCTTTTTCCACTTTGCCTGGACTTTCCTTCCAAAAAGAAAACTGAGCTCAACCTTAACGTAGCAGGATGAGCAACACCTGGAGGTTGGTAGCAGAGTCTCTTGTGTCTCCTCCTGGTGATGAAGCTCATCTTGGCTGCTTCAGTTAATGTCTGTGAAACAAAAATACTCACTGAGTCTTAGGAGGAGTGTGCCATGCCCTGGGTATTGTGGACTGAAGCCTTTGCAGGAACAAGGGCATCCGTGGACATATGCGGAAGACAAACCCCACAGAGCACTACCAGAGGCCAGTGTTATCAGCTCTCATGGTAAAAGACATGCACAGTTCAAGAGCTCACATCACAACTGGGAGTCTCTGTCCCCAGGAGAAAATATTGTGAGTGGTTGGAGTGCTTTCCAAAGGTGGAATGCACACAGCGTATGGATAAGCTGGAAGAGGTGATCTGCAGGGCTTCTCCACCCCTCGTCACTTGTCATTCTGTGTCCTTCAAAGCTGATACTGAAGGAGACTTGTATAGGGGTGGGGAGGCAGTATTCACAGATTAACACTTTTCCCTGGAAGACTTGAGGTGCTTGGGCTTGTGTAAATATAGGCTTGCACAAGCATCCCCTTAGTTTGAGGCCTGAGGCTTCTTCTTGGCCACAGGTGGTCCCGGCCCTGCTTGACATAATTCAGTGAAGCTCTGCTCAGTTCTCTGCTTATACTTCACCTTTAATGGAGTGTTTCTCTTCCTCTGTCCTCTGTGTTTTTCTTGTCTGGGTTTCACTCTTTAGATGCAGTGGGAAAGATGGGCTGGGAGCTCACACATTTGTTAGAGAGACAACAAATAAAGCCCTCATTTCAGATGTCACAGCATGTAGCTCATCTACTGGGAGCTCCATGGGGGCAGAGGGGACAGCTTCTTTAGCTTACCATCTTCAACACTGAGCCCAATGCTTCACATATGATAGGAGCCCCTTACACAAAAGCAATAATTGCAGTGCAGTACTTGGATTATGACCACTTCATTTTATGCCCTCACCCTCGACACTTTCACCTGCCACTTGCAGTGTCTCATCAGATTTCCTGCTCTTAACCTTTCTACTACCTCCCTCCTGTAGGGATCCTTCTCTTAATGAGATGCCAGACTAATACTCTTAAAGTATAAGTTATATGATGTCACCTATCTGCTCTGAGTTCTCCAGTGGCTCCTGATTCCATTCAGGAGGAAAGTAAAGGTTCTTACAACATTCGACAAGACTCACACGTGGATCCAGGTTGCTGGAATCCATACTGTTCCTGTCTCTTAATAAACTGCTGGTAAATAGCTCAGTCCAGTACACTTTCTCTCCCACTCTTCCTTCAGCTTAAAAGGCACAATCACCTCTCAGATCCTTTGGACTGGCTTCTTCATTTGCCTGGACTATGCTTTCTACTGATTTTTCTAGAACACATTTTGGTCCCTTCCTGTTTGGTTCTTTTATCTTGAATAGTTTGCTTATATTTCTATCCCATCCCCTCTCTTTCTGCTGTTTTAACACACACACACACACACACACACACACACACACACACACACACAGGCATGCATATCTACAACTAGAAATAATAGGGAGAGAGAGAGAGAGGGAGGGAGGGAGGGAGAGAGAGAGAGAGAGAGAGAGAGAGAGAGAAAGAGAGAACCACCCCTACCACTATCTTCTTCATACATGTGATATACTTTATTTAAAACTGAAATTTATGTGGTTCTTGGATCTAACCCAGGGCCTCCTATGAAATGGCCAAGGGTTCTAGCTGAACTACATCCCTATCATTTTTAATTTTATTTTGAAGAAAGATGTTATAAATTGGTTTAAAATTTGTAATTTTCCTGCCTCAACTTGCCAAGTATCTGGGGTGTAGAACTGTGCCACTATGCCTGGCATTATTACCCTCACGTTTTAATACTCTGTCTGCCCCTTCCTTCCTAAGTACCTGTTGATTGTTCAATGAACTGATACATAAATGAATAAATAAATACCACAACTGCTTCTTCATTTGGGATGTGAAAACATTAAATCAATTCTTTTGACAGAGGGTATAATTTTTTTTTTTTTTTTTGTAAAGGAACAAAATCAGTACATCGTTGATGTTTTACAAGCCTTCAGGTCATGACCATGAAACTGCTGCTGTGAACAACACAGTCATGGGCAAATTTGAACTAATGGGCTGGGCTGTCTTTCCACGGCACCCACATAGAGCACTCCTGTTATCCCATGGTCCCATGGTGGACAAACGCTGGTTTGCATGTCTTCCTGGGGAGTCCCAACACAGTCTTGCACCCTGTTGTCACCAATGCTAACATGGTACACACGAGCCACAGGTGCCTCTGCTGCACTTCAAACAGAATGAGTACAACAGGGTGTCCTGGAGTTTAAATTGTATCCAATTCCCCTTAACTTGCACTTTAGTTTAAAAGACTCTGCCTACTCATTCTCACTGGACCAAGGTGTTTTAATGCCATAAGTTTTTCACTTCATAACCCAATATTAGCCCCTCTCCCCACCAAAGAAAGAAAATCTTTTTTGACTACTATGGCTCACAGTAAGTGTTATCTCCTCTATGATCCTACAGTACTAATTTCATTCAGTTTGTGTTTTTGCCATGGCTATAATAATAGCTAATGTTTGTGGAGTTCTACAGAGCAGGCTAATGTGCTAAGTGCTTAATATGTTTTATCTAGTTCAATCCTCATAATCACCCTCTGAGAATTGTTTATGCTATTATTACTGTTTTACTGTTGAGAAAAACTGAGTGCAGAGGGATTCGGCAAAGTGTTCAAAGGCTGTGCAGGTATGCAGTAGAAAGGCCTCCATCCATGTGAATGCAGAGCATACATCCTTGAGTACCGCAACATGTTTACTGAGTGGAGGAACTCATGCGCACCTTTGCTATCTGTCATGTAAAGCTTAGAAATCACTGATTTTCTTCATTTTACAATCTCCAAAGCCAAAGTCAGCTGTAGCCTTGGCTTTCAATAAAGATATTAGTACACAGAATTTCAGAATTGGAGAGAACTGTTAGAAAATCCAATTTACCACCCCCTCTTTACAAATAGAAAGAAAAAAATCACTAAAGATTATATCAAGGTTACATTGCAACACTAGAAGCAAAGCTCATAGATTTGTCTTCAAACTCAGTATTCCATCTTTCATCCACTCATTGTACCATCCACTATTAAATATTAGAGTGTGCTAGATCTGGACATCACTGCCCATGTGACTTGGCAGCTGAAGCTGGAGGACCACTTGTGCCTAGGAATTGGAGACTACTCTGGAGAACAGAGTAAAACTAGCTCAAAACACCCAAACTGCAACACTAAGCATCCAAGCACAAAGAGTATGCTAGACGTAGGGCTATGCATAGGATAAAGTAGGATAAAGCAGCACACAATGCAGGGACAGTCCTGCCTTTAAAAATGACACAATTCCTTAGATAGCCAGTAATTGAATGTAGAACCACACAGATAAGTATGTAATTACGAGTTGTAATTATGTTTGACAGCATATGCGGTTGGAAATGAGTATAAATTCTGTTGCCAGACTTCTGGATTCAAATCAAGGCTCCACTACTTTCCAGACTTTGGAAGAACCCATTAATTATTTGTGATTTAGTGTCCTCACTTGTAACATGGTGATCATAATATATCATTAAATTAATTTACACACACACAACTTTTCACATTAACATCCTTGGCATGAAAAGTCATCTAAAGACAATTAGTATACTATGGTTACTCCTGGTAGCACTTTTTTAGCAGTACATAAAATATCAGTCCATATATATGACTGAGTCTTGGTTTAATTAATATATGATTGCATCTAACTCTCAGCAGTCTCCAATGAAAGTTAGCACCATGTCAAGTGTACTATTATTATTTGCTATTAAAAAAAGAGAGCACTGATGTGGCAGAAAGCTTGGGAGGGGCAGCCTTGACTACGTGGTAACTTTTTTGAGGAAGTGACATTTAAGTTGAAGGATAAAAGATGAAAGCTGAGCATCAACTAAAGAAAGGGGCTTATGACACAGAAAGGGTGGGAGACAGAGCCCTGCACAGGGCAGAAGAGCACTGCACAGACCTTATCACACTGGGACTCCCAGCAATGCTGCAGCATTAACAAATAAGCAACACTGCACAGTATGGTTCCTTATTCTAGTAACATTTTCAAGTCCAGTCTGTGCCTTTACTATCATCATTTCTTCCACACTTTTTAATCTATGGATAACTCATTCATGAAACGTTCCAAAATACATTTCAGAGTTTCCTGTTTTGTTTTTTAAATAGCAGAAGACATTTGCAGAGGCCTATTATCTTTGTGAGCTAATGTTGGATAAACTGAATTAGTGTTTTTAATTGAAATATTGCTAGGTTATATGAAGAATAATAAAATCTAGTTGTCAAAGGTGGGCACTTTTTTTTTACCTTTTTGATACTGGCTCTTTTATACCAGGCTAACTCCTTTCACAACTGGAGGCTCCAGATCTCTCACAATCTCTTTCTTTAGAGTTTGGCAGCAAAGGTTGCCTGGATTTTCAGTAGCACTGACAAGTCCACTGTAAGGAAGGGTTTGTACAACCCCCATTGTATTCTATTTTATCCTTCTTGTCTTTTCAAATCTTTCAGTGGTCAAACTTGTTCCCAGAAAACTGGCTATCAACATGCAGAAGCTTGACTCCAGGCCCTTGTCTCTCACCAGGTGCTAAACTAGAATCAAAATGGATCAAATAACTAAATGTTGAAACAGAAACACTGAACCAGCTGGCAGACAAAATAGGCAAATCTCTTGAAGACATGAGTATAGACATGAACTTTCTGAACAGAGCCCCAGCTTCAGAGGAAACAGTACTGAGAATCAACAAGTAGGATCTTATCAAATCTTATCAAATACTTCTGCATAGCAAAAGAAACAACCAACAGAAAAAAATACAGCTTACTGAACAGGAAGCATTTTTGTCATCCTCTGGCAGGGGATTAATATGTGGGATAAAAGAACTAAAAATATTAATTTTTCCCCAAATAAAAGACCCAATCAAAACACAGGCAAAGGAATGAATAGACCCATCAGAGATAAAGAACAAATGACTTATAAATATGTAAAAAATGATCAATATCACTGTCCATTTGATAAATACAAATTAAAACAAGTTGGAAATCTTATCCCAGAAAGAAGAGCCATCATGAAGAAATCAAATTACAAAGGGTAGCAAGGTTGTAGGAGGGAAGGAACGCTTCTACCTTTTTAGTGATAATGTAATGTAATGTAAACTGGTATAACTACTGTGGAAAGCAGGATGGGGATTCCTCAAAAAACCAAAACTAAAAATTCCATTTGCTCCAGCTGCTCCTCTTTATGTGGTGGCCCATAAAGATTTAAAGGCATCAAATCCAAGTGATCTATGCATACCCATGATTGTAGCAGCATGATTCATAAAAACTAAATCTTAGAAGCAACCTATATGTCCATTAACAGATGAATAGATAAAGAAAATGTAATATATACACACACTGGAAAACAAGCTTGTCAAAAAGAAAGACAACTTATATCATGTGTAAAAAAATGAATACACCTGAGGCCATAATGTTAAGTGAAATAAATCAGATCTACAAGCTATTACATGGTTTCTCTTATATGAGAAATCCAAATTAGAAATAAAAGCAAAACAAAAGGTAGATATTAAGTACTAGGGAGGTAAGTCTTTCTCATGCTAGAAAAGGAACAAGAGAAGATGCAGGCAGAAGAGGAAGGAAAAGGTAGGAAAAAATAATTTAGATGTGCCATGCATACATACCAACTTCCCACAAGGAATGCAATCATTGTGTATTGCAAACATATACTAATTAAAAAAGCTTTGCTTGCCAGTGGATAATCAGAAATTTTATGACCTCATGTTTGGCACTAGTTCTCCTTTTTTTTTTTTTTTTTTAGGTTTTTTGAGACAGGGTCTCGCTTTGTGGTTCAGGCTGGCCCTGAGCTCAGCCTCAAACTCACATCACAGTCCTCCTGCCTCTGCCTCCTGAGTGCTGGGATTACAGGCGTGAGCCACCACGCCCGGCACTGTGGTATGTGGTGCTGGTTGCTGCTGGGTGTGGGTCTCCACATCCAGTATTGTTATGTGGTTACCGGGGAATCGAACCCAGGCCCTTGCGCTTGCAAGACAGGCGCCGGAACCACTGAGCTAACTCCCCGGCCCTAGTTCTCCATTTTAAAAGATCTCAGTTCTCATCCTCTTACATTTTTTAACACATTTAAACCAAGCATAGCAAGAGTACCAGAGATATATTTTCTCTATAATTCATAAATGCTTTCACAGTTCCACTTCTCAGTTCTGAATTTTTTCCTTGTCCCTGATTCAGTTGGGTCTTTTTATTTTTTCAAGTCAATATATTCTGTCAATTCTTCTGCCAAAGGATGCATCCCTGCCTCTGAGAATTCTTTGCAAACTCCTATCAAAGGGAAAATATCAGAATGTCTCTTTTCTTAACACTAAGCAAATTCTCACTGAAGACAATAGGCTGCACTTCATTCTGGGTTCAAATCCCAGTAGTGATACTTAGTAGCTGTATGGTCTTGGGAGTTTCAGTCAGCTACATTAAGACATAGCTTCTTGTATGGAATGTGAGTGCAGAAATAACTACCTAGAAGTGCTGTTTTGAAGACCAAGTCTCATCATGGTGTTCGGAATACAATAAGGCCATAATGAACTGTAAATGCTGTTATTGTCAGGTTAGTATTCATGTAGCTCTTGATGGCTCATCAAAACTCCACATTGCTTCTCTTAACTACATTTCTTGGCTAGTGTCTCACACCCCCATCTGCTACATAAGACAATGAAGCCACATCAAATGAATCGATCTAATGAGATAAACAAGCTTTTATGACTGAGTCATTTTATGAAATATCAACTTTAGTTTTTGGTGGTTGTCTCAGTGACTTTTGTTGGAAGTAGTTTTAAAAGTCTGATTCCACTTTCTTGCTTGTCTCTGTATAACAAAGTATAGCTTTTATATATTTATACTTAATTTGGTTGGATGTTGTTTGTTCCAGGTTATTGTAAAGTTAAGGACCAATGACTGGTGAGTTCAGGAAAGACAAGAGGTGACCAGTTTATGGGAGAAGCTGACCTACCAAAGAGAGGGAATTGTCCCCAATAAATAGGAATTCTCCAAACACACAGGATAAGTCTTCAGTGTTGTGAGAGCTCTCCATGGTGCTAACATGAGAACCCTACACCTAAGCAACTGACCAGACCATGACCATTCAGAAAGCGAAATTTGACATTCATTCATTAACTCACTAATTTGAGATATCCTGGTTGTAATATGTTTGGAACTGTTTCATTTTCAAGTGTAGTAATCAACAACATAGGGAAAAACTATGTCTTTCTAAAACACATCCTTACACATTGGTCTCTCATCTCCAATCTGCCAAAAAGCTAACTCTTCCTAATTTTTTTCTTTTTCCTTTTTTTTTTTTTTTTGAAAGAAGGTCTCAATAATTCTCTCAGGCCCTGAATTTCCCATTCTCCTGCCCCAGCCTCCCAAGTAACTTGCATTGCAAGTATGTACCACACCCAACAAACTCTCCATAATTACATCTCATTTTATTGAATAGTATATTTCACATACACACTATCCCTCATGCAATGTATCTACTACAGTACTTGGAAGCTTCAATGTTGCCATCTCCTTCAAAGCAGAGATATTCTTCACCTTGTTGAATTCTTGAACTTTGCAGTTTCATAAAGTGTTTTGTGTCCCCTTTAAACTTTAATAGCATAGGGCTCAGCAAGTAATAGAAACAATCCATAAACATTAGAAATATTTAGTATGATATACAACAGCTCTATGCCCTGACTACATACACTGCCTTCTTACTTCATATCCTATTACAAATGAAAAGTGGCTGCTGAAGACATGAAAATAAACTGAATCCAATGTCCCAACATGACTGAAGTTCATATCCATTGTGCAAAGAAAATTCAATTTGCTATAAATGCCATTTACAAATTGTTTCAATCATACTTACACTTTAAGTTATTAGTGCTTCAAAGGTCATAGAAACATGAATTTTGAGCTAGAAAATATCGGGGGAATAGTTTAGGGTTGTAATTTTTATCTGGCCAGTAATTTACTAGGTGACACGGGGTGACTTGCTGAGTTGTTCTGGCCATCATTCTCCTCATTAGGTCAGACAGGATGATGCCTTCTCTGCAGTAAAAGTCCATTCCCACTCATCGCTTAGCCAGAGACAAGTGATCTCAAGTTCACAGCATGTGACGTACCCAAGGTCAAATCACAAGTTTGTGGCAAAGCTGACACTAGGTTTGAGAGAAAGTAATTTCTTTTCCATTGCACATGATTAACAGTCGCATAAGGACCAAATGAAAGGTCACTGTAGAAGAATGTCCAGCATACGGTGAATTTTTCTATGCAATGGCCAGCTCCTCAGTTGTCGAGGCTATCTTATTTTCTTTCTGCTTCATCTGATGTAGTTGCATATCATTAGATGAAATGTTTCACAAAATATTTATGGAATTAATAACAGAAGATACAACCAACTGTAAAACTGTTAAAGAAGCTAGAATAAACATTATATGTTGAATGCAAGGCTAAGTCAGACAATGATCAAAAATATTTAGAATTTTATTGACATTTTATCTTCACAAGCACCCTAAAATAGAAATTATTCTCCTTAATTTTATGGCTATAAAAAATGAAACTCAAATATATTAAGTCTCTTTTCCATAATCCTAGAGTCAGTACACACAAACTACAAAGGCTATTACACATGTGAAAAATTTTGATAATTCTCTTTCCCAATAAAACATTTGCCACAGTGATGTTCCTCAGAGTCCAAGCCCAACTGACTGAATTTATTGGCATCGTGCCCTACAGGACTTAGACAAGCATCCTTCAGTATTCACTTCCTGCCCTTGAAGGCATAGAGAGCAAGGATGGCCCTCCATTCATGCCAGTCTTGGGTCATGTTCAGTTCTGTCTAAACCCTGCTATGTCTTAGTTTTTCATTAGTTCTCAGTCCATCGAGCATTGTATTTCTAACTTTTTAATCATTTGATTTCTGAAGAAAATAAACTCCAGTTCTGCACCATTAGCCAAAATTTTTTGGTGTAAACATCCTCCTCACCATTGTCAGATTTTTATATACATCATACCAATGAATAAAGAACTAGGAAGAGACACTAACAATCCACTCCCATGAGCCAATACAAGATGGCATCCACACACCACAGGTCCACTTCTGCAGTCAGCTCTATGGATGATACTAACTGGTGGTCTCTCTGGAAAAACATAGAAAGAAACACAGCCAGATGGCTGAGTTTACCTATGAACCACAGTATCATGATTTTTCATTATCACATCTCTGCTTTCCTCATCATATCCTGTCACATGGGAAGAATGGTCCTTCCTTTTAACATAACCAAACACTTTAAGGCATGTTGATCTTAGGACTCTCTAATTGTAGAGATTTAACCCATAGACAGATTAAGGGAAGCTAAACCACTTCTGAAAGATGTAATGTTGGAATATGTCCCAAGCTTAAATTTTTTCAAATATTTATTCCTTATGGGATACAAGAATTCAACATAGATGTTTTTACTTTGGTCACTTAGATGTTTCCTCCTCCTCTTATTCCTCCTTCTCCTTTTCTTTTCTTTTTTCTTTCTTTATTTTCCTGCACTGAGGACTAAACCCAGGCCCTGTGCGTGCTAAGCAACCATTCTACCATTGAGTTACACTCCCAGCCCAGCTACTTATATTTATATGAGCCCTCTTCACCTTATTTTTCTATCTTCATCCCCATCCATGTTCCCAGTCCTCTGCCTCCTTCACTTCCTGGTCAGAACAATCTCCAGGTGCCAAGACAGCTGCACCACTGTTTTCCAGAATCACACTTTCTGTCTTTTCCTGTAATCCAATTCCCTCTCTTCAAGCCCCCTTCCCACTCCCTGGTTCTACAAGGCCAAGCTAAAAGGTCATCTTCCTCATGATCTGTCTCCTGAAATCCCCATCAAAAATACATTTCTCCTTGTTCTCCAGACACGAGGCACTTGCTTAACACATTGTCCTTGATTTATACCACACTGCATTTTTATAATAGCTATATATGAGAATATTCTTTTTATCTCTGTGAAAATGTAAAATCCATGAAGACAAGAACACTGTCCAATTTGTCTGTGATTTCCCACAGCACTTAACACAGAGACTTATGAGTTGTGGAATTAAGCAAATCTTGCTTGAATTGGATTTAACAAATTGAACTAAATTTTACAAAGTGGGTCTCAATCAAGCCTCATGAAAATATATTCAGGAATTTTATATTCCCATCTCCACTTCTCACCTGAAAGTGGTCCCATCCATTTAAGGCTTGAATGACTTATCAGAAGAAGATAGTTTGCCAGGCACTGGAGCAGCAAAGTTACAGGGATAAATTGTATACAGTCCCTGGTCTTATGAGTTTATACGCTACCAGGGAAGACAAATTTTCAAACAATAACTCAAGTTTTAATCTTATTTTTAGTCAACATAGAACTCTTATGATTCTGTGCAAGTCATCCATTCTACTGAGAGAAAATGAGAGACAATTATGTGAGTAAGATTATGGGAAGAAGATGATTCAGGGAAGAAAGCATTCCAGTGGAGGAAGAAATTGAACTCTACTCAGAAGGGCAGACCTTGCATGGGATGCATGTGAGATAGATGTGGATGTAAGCAGAGGGGACAAAGCCAAGGGGGTTCTTGGGAGAGAAATTTAACAGGAAGACAAGGAGGAACATCCTACCAGCCAGCCCAGCTACTGTGTAGTTTTAGTGACCACATTTCTCAAGAGCTTAAAAATATTTAATTGGAGTTAAGTAAGTAGACATAAAGGAAAACTGTTCCCAGCATGTGAATGTTTCAGGAAGCAGGAGGAGTGAAGTTGACATCCTCTTTTCTTTTTTCGTTATTCTCTGTTTAATTGTGGGCAGGGTTTTTTATTTGTTTGTTTTTCTTTTTCTTTTTTTAATTTAAGGTCTCATTTTTTAGTTTATGCTGGCCTTGAATTCACTATGTATTCCAGGCTAGCCTCAAAGCTGCAGCAATCCTCTTGCCTCTGCCTCCAGGGTACTGGGATGAGAGGCGTGAGCCACCACTCTTGGCAACTTGTAAAGATTTAAAGACAGAGAGTGGAATGAGACACACATCTTGTCTTTCCCTCCTTATTGCAAAACAAAATTTATACTCTGGTGTTGAGTGCAGACAAGAAGAGAACAATGACTCTGCAGAGAGAGACAGACATTACTACACAAAGGAGCACTGAGTGAAGGAGGACACTTTAGCTGGGATGACGAGGGCCTCAGGAAGACATATGGGGAAAAGGATGTTTGCATAGTGTGTGAAGGAAGTAAAATGGATCCCCTAAGCTTCTCCTGAAAAAAGAAAGGCTTTTCAAGGGAGTAAAGAACCTATGAAAGGGCCTGGAGGAAATAGAGCCTTCAGGACACAGCAGATCTCTGGTGTCCCTAGATCCCAAATGTTAAAGTTTAAATAAGGATGCCACACCCAAAACTCCCATATTGAGGGCTTGCTCCCCAAGGCAGCCATGTTCCAAGGTGAGGCTAAGTGAGACAACTAGATCATGAGGGTGGTGACCTCATAGATGGGTCAATTCCCTGATAAGGTTGTTAACTGAGTGGACTATTAGGAGGTGGGGCCAAGTCAGAGGAAGTAGGTCATGGGGGAGGTCTTGGAAGGATCTGTATGTCTCTTGTCTATTTCCTGTGAGGTTTCCTCCTGGTTACAAGGTGTGAATGGCTTTCCTGGGCCACACCTTTCTGCCATTGTATTCTTCCTCATCATAGGACCATAGATTGAAACTTCTGAATCCATGAGCCCAAATAAATATACTCTTTTAAGTTATTTTTGGCACTCATTTTATCACAGTGACAAAAAGCTGATTGATATACCAGGACACATGGCAAGAAAAGGTAGAAGATGAGATGACAGAATTTTGTCAAGGTAATTCAATCTAATCAGGCAACTGAGCGTTTCATTAGGATCTTCCAATATAAGCAATGTGTGGATGGAGTTCTGGCAGCATTTCTGTCACAAGGATAACCAATGAACCAGAAAGATTGGCACTAGCTGGCTTGTGTCAGGAGTGCAGAATCTCAGGCTCCATTCCTATGGCTGATGTGGTTTGAAAATTACTGGTCTAGAGCACAGGATACTCCATTTAAATCCTGGTGCTGATCCGTGGTCTGTGACCTAGGCCCGGTCACTTGTCTTCTCTGAGTATCAATCAGCAGTGGGCATAGCAGATCCCAGTGGCAGTTCCAACTTTAAGGAACTGGAGTGTGTGTGTGTGTGTGTGTGTGTGTGTGTGTGTGTGTGTGTGTGTTTGTGTGTGTGTGTATGTGTGCATGCATGCATGTGTGCATGTGTGTGTCTGTGTGTGTCAACTCCAGAAAATACTGTGAAAGCTGTAATTATTTTCCAAACTGACTACCATAGTCCCCGATCCTGGGTCAACCCACTGGTAGAAGTCTCTCCTCAGTCCTGTGCCTAACAGTGAAGTTCATTAGAAATTACAGCTGCACAGGAAGAAGAATAGCAGGGAAGTTGCCCCCACACATGCACCATGGTTTAGTTTGGGTGTCAGAGAGGGAAGTCCAAAGAGGCTCCCTCCTGTTACCTTAAGCTAATAATCTTACTTCTATTTCATGGGGAAAAAATTTGCTCACCCCAAGACCAAGTCCAGAGACACATAGCTCCCCAAGGACTTCCCTGGATGCTGGAGAAGGATAATCAACTGTGTGTTTGTGTGTGTGTATGTGGGGATGTGTGTGCACACATGTGTACATGGACATGCATGTGTGCCTGTTCAGGATGGGGCTGGTCAGAGTGATATGATTTAGAGTCTAAAAGTCTTGGTGAAGAGCAAAGTTTCAGCTGTCTGTTAAGATGAGATGCAACAGCCATCCTGCATTTCCCACACAGCTCGCATATTGCCCACAATACCCAGGTCAGGACTGTGAGCATGTGTCCAAACAGACTCCTGATTGAAGGATACCAGTTTTTAAAGTGAAAGCGCAGCTCCATCATTTAGAGACTCAGTGGTTAGCCAGAAAAAAACCTTCTTTCTGAGTTGATGTCTGTTTGAGGAGTGGAGGAGGCATAGAGCAGCAGGGCAGACCCCTGCCTGGACCACTGGAGAGGGCACAGTGACCTTGGTGCCCCTGTAGAAGTTGCCCTCATGGTATTTGTGTGATGAGATTTCCACTTAGGCTCAGGAGAGAAGGTAAGAATGGAGTCCCAGAAAGACAAAACAAAAAAAGAACAGACCAACACAATTTGTAAGAAGCAGAAGATGGGGAATAAGACAACATGGATTTTAATTCTAGCTCTGTTTTTAATTTCTTTTTAACCTTGAAACCTGATTGCTATTTCTCCATTTTGTGGACAATAACTAACTATGCAAAGGTATTGTTCATGTGCTAGACATTTAGCTTAAATAAGACAGTATCTCTTGGGTTTAAATATCATCCAATGCATATTCCTAAATCAGGATCAGCCCTCTTCTCTGGCTTTGAGTTATGCACCTGTAGTGAGTTATGATTTTGTGTTGCTGTAGCTTCTGTTTTGAACATAACATTGTTAGAGCAGAAGCAGAGTGTTCAGTCACCTCCGCATGGCCCATGGCTCTGTACCTCCCTCGAGTTCCTCAGTGTGGTTAGTTCAGATATCTGTTAGTGATTCAGAGGTCAGGATTGCATAGCAAAGGTGGATGCCTATGTATCGAAAGTGGAACATCACAGCCAAACAGCTCAAGGCGGTGGCCAGAGATAAGAACTGACAGGCATCTCTTCTGCCTTGCAGACTTAACTTCTGCTTCCTGTCATCTCCTTCAAATGGATCACTTGAACACTTACTAAAGAACTTAAAGTAACCCACACTTATTCCCCAGTATACACTTCAGATGTCGGGCAGCAGACAGAGTGGAGGACCAGCACCTGGGCAAAGGCCAGACAGATATGTGATAAACACAGGTCAGAGAAGAGTCATAAGCATATCTGCAGATATAAACAAGTTTCCTATGTGAAGAACCTCCTGGCCATGGGTGAGACAACTAATCATTATTCCTTCACCAAGTAAAGGTATCCTGTGGCAGTCACACTGTAAACACACTGCCAGGCCTCTCTATTTCCCAGGAGGACACAGTTGTTAACCACAGGGGCACCAGTATGGTAGGAGGCTTTCCATAAAGGAGCCAATGCTCATCTTCCACTTCTACTTGAGTTTCAAGCTAGAATAGTAGCCTTAATCTCCCTCAGTCAGCCCTGACCTTCCCTGGCATCTCTTGACTTGGTACATGATTTGTCTCTCTTCAGACTAAACAATTTGCAATCAACTCTGTTTCTATTGCTTCTTACACTGAATAGTCAATAGCAAATTCTGTCACACCTATACCTAAAATCACCTGGAGTTTGATACTATCTCACTCTTTTCTCCTTGCACCCATGGTCCAAACCACTACCAACTCCTGCCCAGATGAGAGCAGTAGGGTTCTAAAACACACCCGAAGAGGACTTACAGACTTACCAGAGTGAGCCTGTTAAAATGCTGGTCAGGCCACGTGGTTCTTTTCCTAAGAGTCTTCCAAGGGCTTTCTGTCTCATTCAGAGTCAAATCTAAAGTCCGATCATCCTTTATAACACCCCACACAACCCTTAATTTTCTTCTGTTCTTCAAACTGCACCTCCTACTCTCTGCCCCAACCAGCCATCACACACTTCCTACCAGTGTGCAACAAATGACGCCTGGGTGGTCTCCCACCATAAAGAACTGAACTTGATAAATCCCTCGCCTAGAACACTCTCCACCAGGTATTGGCGTGGTTTCCTCTGTTCTCATCTTGAAGCACCTGCTGAGATAAACATTCTCAGAGGAACCTTTGCTGTCCTCTCTCTATGAAGACAATTCCTGACCCACCTTTAGCTTGTCACCTGTTCCTCAAATCTGCCACAGTGCTGGGAGGGCTCTACACCTGTGTTGTACAAGAAGATGGTCAGTAGCCATTTGAGGCTATGGGAACCTAGAGATACAAGGACACAAATGCCTTGTGGCTATCATATTAGACCATTCAGTGATGCTTCTCACCCCACTATGTACATAATAAAATGCAAGCTACATAAGGCACAGTGTCTGTCTGCTTTGCTAACAGCTACATCCTCAATACTTATAAATATGCCTGTTTGCTCAAGAAATACCTATTGAAGGGATGAGTACATGAATAAATTAATGCACTGGAATGTTCCAATCATTACCTCACTCAGTCTCAAGCAAAGATGCGTAGGATAGGTACTATTTCCATTCTCTGATATTCAGAAAAAACATAACACCTTTCTAAAGAAGAGCCAGATACCAAGTAAGTAGAGAAGGTCTGAAGTTGGTGATGTCTGATTAACTTTGAAACCCTTTGGTAGACTGAAGTTGATCAAGATGTTCTCTGTTTTTTTTTTTTTTTTTCAACTCTAAGCTTCTGTTATTCTCTAAGAATTTCTTCCTTTGACTCCAGGAAATGGCAACACATGGTTTAAACATCAATTGCATCGATGGATCTTTCCATCAAGGCCTATGTCGATGGTTCAGAATCAATGTCTCCTTTAGGCAAAAAGAACACAGACTTTCCTTCAGCCCATGTTATCTCCCACCTTCTGTTCCACAGCCCAGTCCCACACAGCTCACCAGTCTCTGGGTCGCAGAGCTGCTCACATGCATCTGTTGTCCTTTGTCCACAGAGGTCCCTCACCCACGGCGAGGTGGCGTTGATCTGGTAGTATAGGGACAGCTTGGCTGGATTTAACCAATCAGAGATGTCCAGGTAGCTTCCTTCACTCACCACGAAGCTGCTGCCTATGGGGGAACAGAGAAAAGGACAGCTATTTTCTTACCAACTTAAGAATCTCACTGCTGAGGCTGCAGAAAAGCAGTAGTGCATGTAAGTCCCCTCCTCCTGAGCCATCATCTGATCTCTCTCATCTCAGTGCATTGATGGAGCCTTTACACTGTACTGATGTGGAACAGGCATCAACAAAGGCAGAAGCAAGTCTGACAGGAGAGAGAATTGAGCCCAGTGGGTAGAATGAGTTTCTCAGTGCTGAGGAGGATGAGGGTTCACATCTTGAATCTGCCTTTCAGTGCTATTGACTTTGTGTAAGTCACTCAGTGCCTCTGGGCCTCAGTGACTCCATATATATATATACACATTAATGAGACCCATCTTAACTGTGAAAATGAAATAAATTGATGTAGATAAAGTGCTTAGCCAGCACTTGGCTTGTTCTAGTAAACAATAATTAAAATATTAAATTTCCAAAGAAGAAAAAGGGAACAACCCTGTCACATAAGCATCCCCTTTGTAGGCACAGCCCCGGATTTCTCATAGGGGTGAGGTTGGTGATGTCCAGGGCAAGGGAAGGGATACTGCCTGAGAGTGGAAAAAATGGCACCCACACTTCCTGCCTTCATTTGTGTTATTTTCTATTCTATTTCTAATTTTTATTGTTTTTGTGGTGCCAGGGATAGAATTTAGGAACTCCTGTCTTCTAGGCAAGTACTCTACCATTGAGCTACACTCCTACCCCACTTTTAAATCCTGAAAGTGATAGGGAAAGACAGGAGAGAAAAACAGTTTTAGAGAAATATCTAGCACTTGTAAGGAAAACTGCAGCACTCACATGGTGAAAAATGCCTTCATGTTGTAAAACCACAGAGAGGGGCCAGAGGGATACTTCAGGCTCTGTCAGAAGGGACCAGCTGTGAGGCACCTCCAGCCAGCTCTTGCACTGGGGACCAAAAGCCAGATCAGATTTTCCACAGGGGAGGGTGAAGATTCACATTTTCACAGTAATCAGGCAGTTTTTCAAGAATGACTTAAATATGTTCCTAAAAATTTGCATAGAACAAACAAAAACCTCCAGCAGTGCATGTTGTAGCAAGAAAGCAAAGGTTGAATTTTATGAGATTAAAAAAAAAATGAGTGCAAATAGGACCTGTCTTGACAAAGCTAGACTCAAAAGGGGTTGTGGATTCACAGAGATCTAGGGAACTCCACAGAGACATGAAATCATGTTTTATAATGAACATGACTCAGCTTCTCTCCCATGTCTGCTTCTCCAACACCTCCCTATCAACCCAAAATGTTTTTCCAGTGATGTGATTCAAATTCCCCAATAAGGACCTCTGAATAAGCATCTGTGAGTTTCACAGAGACATCTCTGTGAGGTCATATCAGACTCTTCTCCTGACCTATGGCTGGACTTGTCTCAGCTCAGGTGACCTGCTGTGGTCCAATGGGCAACAACCAGGGGGTGGGGGATTGCATCAGACCATGCTTAACCATCTGAGCATCTAAAACTGTGGGTGGAGAAGTTTTTATGAAAAGAAAAAGAGCACAGCAGGCTATTATCTTTTCTAACTCTCCATAAATATGATCAGTTCTATCACTCTGGAGAATAAGTTCTTTGGTAAAAGCACAGTGGACAACGTGATTTTTTTTGTATGTGAATGCAAGAGACACCTTTGTGAGGCAGCAGGAAGAGATAGCATCAGGCTCTCAGATAAGGAAATGACCACATTTGAAGTTGATCCTAAAGTCCTTGGCAGGCAAAGCAAAGAAAAGAAGGAGTCTGCTGGATCCCATATTTCAAATTTCTGGCAAGCAAAGATGTGCAAATCTATCTGCAAAGCCATATTTCCCCACTGGAACCAAGCCCGAGCAGAAACATGTCACATGGGTCCTTGAGTAAGGCACCGAACATCAGTATCAACTACAGATTTTTCTTTTAAAAAGCACAGTCATGCTGTTTAAATGGGTAATTCTTATATTTATTCTCACTAAAGACTGAGGAATGGATATTGAATTGTGTCCCAGGGCTGAGTTTGCTTAATCCTTCTACTTCAGCAAAGCTACACAGTGCAGTCATACAGGAAACAGTGGGGAAGAGATGAGTTCTGATCTTTTCTATCGCTCACTAGATCTATAAGCTTGGGGAAGAAAAGAAACTCTCATTTACTACATATGAAAAACACAGATACCCAGACCCTTTCATAGGGTCGACATAGACATTAAATGAGGCAGTGGACACAACTTTGTCAGGATCACCAGAAAATAAACTGGAAGGCAGAAACTGGCCGCCAAGAAGGCTCAGAGCCCCCACGTTTAAGGGGATGAACAGAGTGGGCCTGGGCAGAGAGAGAAGTCAACTTGTCCTGTGACTGCACCAAAGCCCTCGCTGGTGCTGCGGGGAGCTCTGAGGCAGGAATGTTCCTTCCCAGTTGTTTTACATCGAGGTGGCTTTGTGCTTTCACATGAAACGATCCCAGTCTCCAGAGGAAATAACCATGGAAATAAGCTTAGATCAAGAAGTGCTTTTCCATGGAGGACATTTCTTTTTGAAAAGCTCAGCTGAGAGAGCTTAACCACTGACCTTCCTGGAAGGTTAACCCTGATTTGATGCAAGGTATAGATTGGGATACAGCATTTCAATCCCCACGACAGATGAGTCCTAGGAACAGTGTAGAATTCCAGCTAACCAGAGCCATTTTGATTATTACTGGAATTCATGATGGACTTGGAATCTTTAATGACAATATTAGCAGATTTCCAATACTTACAAATGAGATTCTTTACAAGCTATTGACTTGAAAGTAGGTGCAACAGATGAAATGTTTGTCCCTCTACCCTAAATTCATATACTGAAATTAGATCCCCATGTTTATGATGTTTGGAGGTGATTACGTTGTGAAAGGGGAGCTCTCATAAATAGAGTAATTTCCCATATAAACACACTCCAAGAATCTCCCTCACTTCTTCTACCATGTGAAAGTGCAGTGAGAAAATGGCCTTCTGAGCCAGGGAGCAACATTCAACAGAAACTTTAGCTTCTGGCTCTTTGACCTGGGATTTCCCAGCACCCAGAACGGTGATATATACATTTATATTGTTATGAGGGGCCCACATAGCATTCTTTTATAGTAGCATGAATGAACTAAGTCAGCAGATTAGTCTTACGTCCTTTAAAAATGTACTATACAGAAACTTTAATGACTTGTGTCTAGATGGCCCCCAAAGCCCCATGCACTCATGGGGGTGCTTTTCAGAAATGACCACATCTAGGATGTGTACACATGGAATACGGGTATGTGATCACTGGTTCACTCTACTGACTGGATTAACATGGTTCTGGGTATTTATGAATGCATTTACTGAAGAACAAAAGCCTACTTTGGGTGTGAATGGTATCAACCAATAACATAATAACATGCATGGACTAGAGAGGGAAAGGAAGTCTGTGGCTTCAGCTTTCTGCTTACCCTGTCGCGGACTGTTTCCCCTTTACCATGCCACTTGGCTGTGCACCTTGTCTTGGAGCCAGCTTACCACAGATTGACATCTCTATAAACTGTGACTTACTATTAATTTCCCTCCCTTAACTTGTGGGTGTTGGGTCTTGAGCCCCAGCAATGAGAAAAGTAATTAAGGCAGATGTACATTTGTTTTAATGGCAGAAGAGAGCTACTCCCCTTTGAAGGTCCTTTCTCTCCATCCTCCTGAGATGGAAGCATTATACATCTGCTCCATTAGTCTTCATTCTGCCTTTTAAAATAGGAATTTCCTTGTTTTACAGAAGGACAGGGTGAGGTTCAGAGGTAAACCAATCTGGTTAGATCTGCATGAATTGTAGGTAAAGATAGTAGAAACTTAAGCCTGATTTTATGAGCCATCAGAGCAAGAAACATCATATTATTCTACACCTCCTTAAGAATCAGGGACTTTGGCTGGGCTATTTCTCTGGGATTTCTCTTCTATCATTAGTCTCTACTTTTCCCTCTAGAGTGTAATTTTGAAGGATCTTTGTTGTCTCTGATAGACTATGATTGAGATTAGATTGTAACTCATTATTCCTTATCAGTCCAGCTCTCAGTACAATACCTAGGAGTTTGGTGAATAAATTTAGTGAATGCTGAGTACATTGACAAAATCAAAGTTCCATATTTGACTAGCAGGAAGTGCAGCCCACTTTAACATGCGGATTATGAAGAGGGAATAGCTCTGTGTTGATGCAACACATGATGTCTTTTTCATCCTGTGAAAGCTAGGAAATAATTGTAGGCCTCTGGAGTGTGCCCAGTTCTAAACTAACATTTGAACTTGAGTACATTGGCTTTGGAGTTCTTATTCCTCACATGGTGCATGGGTTGTAGATGTGCCCTGGGTAAATCAACAAGGAGATGCTCCAGGGAGAAGTCCTATCACCCAGAAAGGGATGATTTGTGCCAAGTTGATTGTGTTCACTTAACCAATATCTCCTCCTTATGTAAGAAATAGGCACAGAGACTGAGAAATGAGTAGGATACACTGAGAATATTACAGACCAAACAGGGGAGGTCAGGTGTATGTATGGAGACCCTTCCTACAAACCAGAGTGTGATGAAGACTGCCTGGAAAGTTGTTTTGAAACAGAAAGGGAGATTAGAGAGGAGGACTTGAGAGCTGGCTTTGCAGCTGGATCTTGGAAAATGAGGAGAACCACAAACTGGACAAAAATCAAGGTGAAGGAAGCCATTTTCTCCAGTGTGATGGTAACCTGTGTGGCACTGAACCCTTAAAACTCCACTCTACACTGGCTCATAGTTTTCTTTTTGATGAGAAATATTTCTCAACTGGCACCTACATATGCAATGTATTTGATTCATGCATTTGGATACTACTATGTACTAAGCTCTGGACTAGGCCCAGGTTGAATAAACTATAATGTCCATTGATGGAGAATTGATCCTCAAGGAAAGGAAATTAGATATGGCAAACAGAAGGCAAATCATATGTCCATGTCCTGTTTCTCCTTAACTCACTATCTCTTCTAGGCTGTTCATTCTGGGGCCAGATCATGCCTCATTTAAATTTACAACTAGTATAGTTCTGCAACTGGAGCAGTGTAGTGTGTAGCAAAGTTCAGATGTCAGAATGAGGCTGTGTAAGAGAAGAAGAGCAGGAAATGGAGGGAGGAAACACTGTCTAGTCAAAGCATGGCGAACAGCTCTCTCTGAGTAAATGCTGGCACTTTTTTGAGAACAAAAATGATGGACCAAAGCAATAAAAATGCATCATTCCATGTGTTTTACATGGGATTTTTTTTCCTGCCTTCTGTTTTATTTTCTTGGCTTTAGATGGATTAACAGTGGTTCCCCTCATCACTGGGTGCTCAAAGATTCTCCTCTGAGATACTCAAACAAATGTCCCCAGAGGAGCCATGACTCTGATATGAATCTCTGCCAAATTCTAACTTTGAAATGTCTTGCTTCCTCTTAAAACCATATATATATATACACACACATATGTATGTGTATATGTGCATATATATATATATATATATATATATATATATATATATATATATGCATACTTTTTCTCTCATTACCTTGTGGGAATATACATCATCTAATTAGCCAAATGGATTTTCAGTTCAGCCCAATCATTTCCTTATCTAGCATCTGAAGCCCAGCATTGCTCAAGGGACTGCGCGGGCATGGAGGTCCTCATTAACTCTGATCTTCAATTACATTGATTATAAGCCTGCTTCGGTAATTGTGCAGCATAGATCAGGGGTGAGCTACGAAGCTCAGGCCACTCTAATGTTCTGCACAAAGCCAGAGGCACATTGGCCCTGAAAGAAATAGAAAGCTACGGACAAGGACTAAAAATATCACAGGAGGATGTAGCACCACATAAAAATTGTCCAGAGAGCCAGACAGCAACTGAAAATCCCTTTCATTAAAACTCCAATGATGAGACACACCTTTGAGAGCCACAGACAGAGAATTTCAAAACCAGGCTCTGCCCAGAGTGGTCAGTGCTGAACAGATAAACGAAAGAACCTGTAGTTGATAGACTGTCTTCACAAGTGAAATACAGGGACTGTTTCAAATGAAAGTGCTCAACTCTCTCTCATTCCCCTTTTCTATAATTATCAAATAATTAAAGATTCTCTCCCTTCTGTTATATCAATATGAGTCCTACCAGGGCTTTGGACCTGGGAGAAATGTCTCTCCTAGGCACAGGATGTAAAACAAACAGTGATGAGGCAGAAACGAAGACCACACCTGCTGCAAGCTCAGTGGGTACCTGAAATGTGTGTCCTGTCCTTCCCTGCCCATTTTCCCAGTTTTCAGAGGCCCACATTATGCCTGATGGCCTTCTCCTCTCTGTAGTCAATGGGGAGCTATTATAAGAGTGAGTGTCAAAGTTGGCAAATGGCCTTAAACAAGCTTAAGAGTTGGTAATAGTGGGAAGAGGCTCCCTGGATAGTTAGGAGCACCAGCCTCAGGCCCACAGCTCAGCATCAGGATTGTGGGCTGGTGTCTTACAAGGGTCTCTGAGAGAGACCATAACAACTCACGTCTGTGTGCCCTCCCTCTGCCCCACCATCTTCTCTCTTGTCTTCTGCCATTCTCTTTTCCTTGGATTAACTTTCACCTTCTTCCCTCCCTTTATAGGACAGGGCATAATAGTCATTTTATGTAGCACAAACTTCCTACATCTCAGCATGTGACTGCACTGAAAGACAAGTTTTTCACTTCTCTAGGTAAAACAAGTTACAGAATGTCACTAGGGTGAGCCCTAACCCAATATGACTGATGTCCTTGTAACAAGAGTGTCTGATCACAGATGTTCGTGGAGGAAGAACATGTGAAGACAAGGGAAAACAGCCACCTGCAAGCTAGAGAGAGATAGACCCCCCAGGAGAAATAACCATGCCAATACCTTCATCTTTGACTTTTAACTCACAGAACTGACAAAATACATTTCTGCTGTTAAATCACTCAGATTTTGTTACTTTGTTATAATAGTGCTAGCAGATGAATATATACAACTTCTGTCTTATTTGATACATGTCTCTTAAACCTGATGTTTGCCTCATTAATTAACCTTTCTTTCATGCCAGCCATCCCTGTGGTTGGCTTCTCAGCATAAAGTTTTCAAATGGGAGAAATACAATACTTACTGTAACAAAAGAAATTACTAAGTGGAATACAGTTCTACCATGGGCTGCTGAGAGGTGCAATAGAGCTCGGGATAAAACTCTAGCAGGATCTAAGCTCTATTATCCATTCTGGTGTCTAATCTGGTTCTAAACACTTCCAATAGCTCTAGATGGACAGAAGGACTGGGAGAGAGGGACAGAAATATTACAATACATGTACAGAATATGCATAAGATACAAATGAATGCTAATGGAAAGAAGGAAAATATGAAGACACTAAGAAAGTCCAATGGCTATTTTTTAAAAAGACAATTACTTTGATTTATTTTATATAAAAGTGTTTTATCAATACCAACAGATGATAGAAACTTGGTTAAGATTAGAATCTTCTTGTACAACAAGATCATACAACAGGTCAGAATTATGTCACTTTAAAATAGTTAAATGTTTAATTTTAAAGAATAGCATGAAACTGAGTGTCCTTCTAGTCCGGAGTTCTCAAAAAGTTTTCTTTATCATCCCCAGTGTAACCTTTCCTAGATAATTTCCCCAAACCATCTGCCACCTATGAAAGTTTAATAATACAGCTGACATAATTTATATCTAGTTTTATATTATATGTATTGCTCATATCCAATACTTCTACTGTACATACAAAGTTTTGTTTCAGCATCATCTCTCAAGAAGTCATACTCAGTCCTTTGGGGAGTTTACAGTCTTCACTGGGGATTCAAGCTTGAGGTAGACTCTCTTCTTGTAGAGATTTAATAAAAAATAGGGTTAAGGAAAGTAAAGGTCTGTGTTCAAGATCCCCTCGGAGTCGTAAAGAAGTGTCATCAGCTACACGATGACATCTTGGTTAACAACAGCCTAAGTATAATGGAGCTGACATGCCCCTACACCTAATGACAGAGCCAGTGCTGTCATGTCAGAGTGAGATGCATTAGTCTCGCATCTATGGTGATGTCAGTGTGACTACTGTGCTGCTAGTCAGAAATATCACAATAAAACCATGTATGGTACCTAAGTCCAGATAGTGAAAATAAATGACCATGTTACTGGCTTATAGCTCCAGTATACTTTTGATATTTATAAATGTATTCCTCTTGCAAATAGTTTCCTACAAAACAGCATACCATGTTACCTTGGCAGTGGCCTCATATAGTTCTTCTTTGTGTGTGTCTTCATTGTATCATTTTCCCCTGTGCATGATTTAATTTAATGTTCTTTTCTTTATCATGGCTGCAGGAGCCATAGTCTATACCATACACAAATATCACATTTCTTAGGTGTAGAGCAATTGTGATGTTTGCACACTAACTCAGAAGGTGTCCTTCTTGTCTAATGCATATACTTTACACCTAGGACCCAGACTTGGTGACTCTCAACTTCTCACTGCTAAGAGAACGTTGGAGTTGGTGAGGTTGACTGGCTTTCCAAAAGCCATGCAGCTGGAAAGCAGCAGGATTAGAACAGAATGCGGTTATCTGACTTACTGCTCAGGCTCCGTTGCAGTTTTTCCCACTAACCACCATCAGGAGTAATCTTGGGAGATGAGTGGTCAGAAAGCTGGAGGTCTCTCTGGAGGGAAATGCCAGTACCTCTGGAGGGCCACAGCATAGAGGAAGTGGTAAAGAAGTTGTCCCTCGATACCCCAGGAAAAACACAGAGATAAAGAAGTACTGAGTTTTGGGGTATCTCCATTAGAAAGATGGTTGTTTCCAAATAAAACCATATCAAATTTTTCTTCCCTTTAACCCAGTGGAGGCCTCCCTGAAGTGCCATGCCCAATTTTCCCCAGACAATGTCTATGTTTTTTTTTTTATCGTTTTCTGTATTCCCTACAGCAAATTGTGATCAAAGAGTGACTAAAAACAGATTGCCAACAGAATTCTACATGCTTTTATGTATTCCTGGTCTTGCTTCAAAGTTGAGTTAGGAGTATTTAAGTCTGGACAAGAGATGTTTGAAGTTTTGATATTTCAAAAAGTATCCCTCCTCCCCCTGGGATACAACAGTTTGGTACCAAGTTAACTAAAAGGAAAAGAACAAAGACATGAAATGCTTCTCTATATTCTTTAACTTGTTTCAATTTTTAAGCAAGAGCTTTGGTTAAAGATGGAAAGCATCTATTTACTCTAAACACTTCATTATTTCATTGAAATTTATGCATCAGATCTAGTCTCAGCGTAAGATTTCTTTTTGATCTAAGTTCAATAAACATGGTAGACAGTTGCTCCCAAAACCCGAAGGTCCTTTACTTTTAAGTTTCTAATACTCAACCCCTTAGCAAGGAAAAACCCCTTGCTCTTTGTCACATGCCCAAGTAAGACACGAGGCTAGACAGGAAATTTGACAGAAGTCATGGGAGGGGCAGATTAAATCTTGTCCCAGGCACTGGTTGCCATCTGATCCTGAATAAATCCTTTAGTCTTGGCAAGCATCCTCCATTTCTTTATCTGCACAATGGAAATAACGGTCCATAGAGTTACTCTGACCATTAAATGATATTCATGGGAATTGCCTATGAAGAGTATTGTGCTTGGGAGTAAATATTGTCAAGTAAACAACACATTTTACATGTACAAATGCGTATGCTAATACATGTTATTGTATACTTTCTTGTCTATGTGTATTCAGATACTGGAATACGTCCCTGCACGTAGGCCTGCATACATGTTCATAAAGAAAAGCACACACAGTTCTATGAGAAAGTGTGTTCTATGTAGATCTGCTTCCTGAAATTGTGCAACACAGTAGTCCTACTTGGGTCACACCCAGATATGAGTCTCATTTAAAAAGAAATAGTCACCTTGCTGTCACCCCTTCATGTCACCTTCCTTTCCCCTCGGCGGTTTAGGGCATCTCCCAGCACTTTCTTTTGTTTCTCACAATATCTGAAGTGAGCTGGGCAGGAAAGGAGGGAAGATGGGTTGCAGGAGCTCAGAGTCCTAAAACTGCCAGGTGTGTGTTTGGTTCAGCCCATTTGGGATGAAAATGCAAAGTGTGTGGCGGAGACACAAGTGGCGGGAGAGGTGACACAGTGTGAACGTCCTGTGGCTTTCTGAATGTACGGTGGCGCTGTGTGCTCTGACGCATCCCCGCTGCACAGGGCCCCATGACTTACACTCCTTCTGGCTTCTCCCAGGAAATCTGCTGTTGGCCGGGGTTGTTGGCCAATGACGTCTCACAACTGTGAGCACTAAGAATAACTACTCGTGATTCCTCCCCAGATCTGTTTCATTACTACATTGCAGGTCTGATGCCAGTTGACCAAATTAGGCCCAGGCACCTGCTTTCTTCTGTGTCTCTTGCTGTCAGTCTGTGTGTGTGTGTGTGTGTGTGTGTGTGTGTGTGTGTGTCTGTGCATATATGTGTGTTGTTTTTTTCACCAGATCGCTTGTCTTCTACTCTCCTGTGTTTATATTTTTATTTTTATTAGCACGTGTTTCTAGGCTAAGATGATCATGGGAAACTGGTACATGCACATGACACATTTTAGTTCTGTTTTTTCTGTACCTAGAATCAAACTCATAGGGCTTGTGAAGAAGGCATGGTGCCACTGAGCTACATCCCCAGCACAGCATTTTTTAAATAGATGCTCTTTTACTCTCCTCCTGCCATCTCTTGGTCTCCTCTTTCTGGAAATGATCCATCTACCTGTTTCCTATAATTTTTTTATTTTTTCCTTCGATTATGTTTTGAGTTTCTCATATAAAGGAAACAGGAAAATCATAGACCTTTAGGATGACGAACCTGGATCTAGAAGTTGCCCTTGAACTCACCATTTGAATGACCCTAGGAAAACTTCAATGTTTACTTTTCCAGCTTCCTCATCTAAAAGGGAGAGAAGACAGTGCTTGCCTTGTAGCATTTGTGAACAGTGTGTAAGTGTGTGCCCAACTCCTCAGGTGCATCTAGTGAATAGAAATTTTTACTGGTGCTGCTGCTAATAATTATTCAAATAACTTTAGAAAACCCTATTAGAGGGAAAATGTTAATTGTTTATTTCCATTTTACAGATAAGAAAATTGAGACTGCAGGTGGTTCAAGGTACATGTCTTACAGTGCACAGGGAGAAGTTTGATGACTGAAAACCAGAACTTCATCTGGCTGTTTAGAGTCCAAAGTGTGGTAACACCAGGCCACCTGCCGTTAGGCTAAGCCATGGGATACCTGTCCACACTAGTAGAGCTTTTGATTGTTGTGATTTTTTTTTTTTTTTGGCTTTTAAAAACATTTGCCTCTCCTTATTTCTCTAAGTACCATACCACTCATGATGGTGACTCAAACATAAATCATGTCGAGAGGAAGGGAGAGTGATATAATATTATAATTCAATACTTATTATCTTCAAAACCGTGTAATACATCCTCATGACATTTCCAGGAGATATTTTCTGGAAACTGGACAATACTCCAATTAATGCTAAGGCTAAATCTAATTGTTTTATGATGTTACCAAGGACTACATGAGGCAAAGCTTCCAAAAGTCAGAGGTTCTAATATTCATGGTGATGGACCAGATTTCACTGTTTGGCAGAGATGAGAATATCTGTCTAAATATATACTATCAGTGACTAGAGCAAAATAATAAGAGATTCTCATCATAGACATGCTCAGCATTCCCACCAAACAGCCTTAAACCTGCTAATCCCTGCTAAGAATTGTAGGAAGGTAAGTGGTGAAAGACCAGATGAATATCCTGGAACCCAGACTGGGCTGAGAGTGCTGAGGACTGCATTTCTAGTTTTCAACAGGTGGAGAATGAATTCTTCCATTCTGTCTGCAGAGGGATAGGAGACAAAACGGCAGATATTCCAGCCTTGTTATCTATCATCTGATGGACTTCTGCCTTCATGAGCCTTGGGATCCCCCCTCTCTTACAACTGGACAGTGATAGCTAAGACACACTTCTGTGTATAATGGCACATGGGGGTGAACATGGCTCACAAGCAAGGCAGGTTGCCCAAGATCACATCAGATCTTGGCTCATATCTGGAGCAAACACACATAAAAATCATACTTCTGGGGAGCTGTGTATCTGTATGTGACAATGTACAGAGGAATAGCCATGCCCAGTCATCAACATGGCAGACAAGGATTGAAAATGGGAAAGAGCATGTGCAAAGTACTTCGATATGGATAATATTTATCTTACAGTTCTGTGCTAGCATGGACGATGGTTCTACTGCCTCTGCTGTATCATCAACTTCAGTAGTTCAGTAGGCTTGGGGAGAAATAAAGGGTAGGATATATATCAGGTTGGAGCATGACACCCAGGGTAGGTGACCCAAGTGATCATGCTTTCTGTCTTTACCCCTTACTAGTTGCCGAGAACATGACCTACAACAGGGAATGTCCTTAGGCCAGTGCAGGAGTAGCTGACTAAATGCTGCCATTTCCTCCCTCTCACACATGCCCTTCCACGCATTACCTCTCTGCCTGAGCCTCGTGTCCTCCCAACCACACCCACCATCATGGGCCCAGCTGAAGGCAAGTTCTTCTTCCAGTGATCCTTTTACCTGGAAGTGGCCTGTCCTTCTGGACCTGATGACCTGGTGGACACACTTCTCTCCTGGGTCGGTATTCCTCCTGAAGCATTTGAATTCTGCACACACTTCCTGAGAATGCACCATGAGGCAATATTTGGAGCAGGTCGGTAGCTTATCCCCTAAGGAGGAGGTGAACTTTCTGAAGGAGAGTCCACATCTGACTCAGCTTCGAGTTGGCATCTCTTAGCACAGTGTTTGGCACTTGGCAGGCAATCACTAAAATGTTTTACATGACTGGATGGAGTGACAAATGGTGCTTTCAGCCCATGTCGAGAAGAATACTGCTTAGGATGCTATCAAATGGAAATAAAAGAAGCAAACCACATGGTTCCAACCTAGGATTGCTTCAAATAATCCCTGAGACTCGCTAATAGGCATTAATAATAGGGTACTTTTGTTCATTGCTTAGGATACTGCATCACACCTTTACATCCGATCTCACATTTGATCTTTAAATTTCAGGAATATTGGAGGTTCTGGCGTCAGAACTGCTTCACATCGGTGTGGCCATAAACAAGCTTATTGTCCTCTTTGGAATCCAGGATCCTTTTTGAGATGAAAGATGTGGAAAATATCAATAATTATCACTAATATTGTCAAGAAGAAGTAGGGTAATAAGAAGGAAGTGTTTTTTAGCTTGAGTGCTATTCAGTTCTAATACATCCTGCATATGCGCCCAAGAGAGTCTGTGTCAGCTTTGCATTGTAGAAAAAGCAGCTGAAGACAGTAAGCAGTGCACTCTCTGAGCCACACACTGTCTTGGCCCTAGACATCCATGTTCCAGGTACTGTACTTTATCCACCTGCTTTACTTCTCAGCAACCTGGGGTTGTGTTTAACTTCAGAAAGTATTTATTTATACAGTCAATACATGTTCATGGAATACGACATATATGCCAGACCCAGTTGGATGTAGGAAACATTCAGTAAGGAAAAAAAGATGACATGGGAGTTGGCTACAGACAGTGTCCAATGCCAGGCTGGGGTGGGGGGCACTTCACAGGCTCCTGCACCAACATCTGCATGATAAGAAATGTGAATGAGTTCTTTGCAGAAAGAAGGACTGCTGTTAAATAAAGTATGTGTGCATGTGTGTCGTTCATATTGCACAAAGGAGGGTGGTAGTGTTAGTGAAGTAATGCTCTGTGCAAGGAGAACAGGGTGGGTGAAGTTTCTGAGAAAATAGCTTGGGTTCTGTTTTCAGCAGGGACAGACAATCTAGCAATAATGCTAGCTAAACTAGAGGTCACACAGGACATTTAGGATATATTTATTCCTTTGCCTTCAAGCTGAATTGTCATTTCAGGGGTGCTAAGTATCTGAAAGAGCATGTTTAGAATCACAAACTTTTGATCTTGTGAATTCAAACCAAAACCCATAGTGCACGGTCACAATTTAGGCAACAGAAATGAGCATTAGTGGAAACCATACAGAAGACCAAACAAGTGCATGACTTCAGCTTTCCAAAGAAGCCAGTCCATTTGCTCTGTTTTTCACTGAAAAATTCTCTGAGAAGATAAAGTCATACAGAGAGAGAGAGAGAGAGAGAGAGAGAGAGAGAGAGAGAGAGAGAGAGGCAGAGAGAGAGAGAGACAGAGACAGAGAGAGAGACAGAGGAGAGACACAAGGCATTTACAGCCAGGCTGTGCTGCACTTCCACAACTAAACAAGCGATAACAAACCTCTTAAACAGGGTTTGTTTCCTTAGCTATAAAAATATGGATAATGACTTCATAGGAATGTAAGAGATAATATATGGTAAATTAAATTTTCATTGTTTCAAAGGACTCACTTTTAATGTAAATGAGGTAATATATGTGAAGTGCTTAAAACACTACCTGAAACAATAAATGCTTAATAAATGTTAGTATCCTTATACTATTACTACCTACATATATTTGATAATCTTATTGTGAAATCAAAGAGAATATTGCCTTATTCAAATACAATTTGGCAAAAACAAATACAATCACCAAGACTAGCTTAAGCAACATATTAGCTTCAAATATAGCAGCACAAACAAAAGCCCATTTTTTGTGACTCATTTCTACTTCCCTAATTGCCTGTTCCTGCTCTGAACTTCGGCCAAGAGTTAGTCTTAAACTGTGCCATGGATATACCCACATCAGATTGGGTACGAGGATAAACAAGAACACACAGCTCCTGTCGCCTCTGAGGAGTCCAAAGAAATGGCATTAAAAGTGAGTGATTTGAAACAACTGAAATTTAATTAAAAACAAAATTAAAAGTTATTCCAAGCCTGATGCTTCAGCCAGCAAGACTCAGAGGAAATTAGCAAGTGCCGCTAATAGCTGGATTCAATTCACAAGCCTCTAGGAGAAGACGGGCAGAGGAAGGAAGACGTGCACCTTTCAGATGACACAATTAAAGATCACTCCTGAGAAATAATTTCATGCAGTGTCTCAGGGCTGAAGGGACCGTGAGTTGTTGGTGTGTTTCCTTGGAACATCCTCATCTCCATTATGGGAAAGGGCCCTGAGATTTCCCAGTATCATTAGCAATGGCGACATGGAAGGACGGTGATTATGAAATAAATGGGAAGGTGCGGCAAAGTCCTTTAGAAATATTCGCCACATCCTGCCTGAAACTTCACGTTATCAATTCAGCTGCATGGGCTGTTTCAAAAGCGCAAGTTATTTAGTACAACTGATCTTCCTCAAATAAAGCGAACTAACGAGGACCGCTGTCAACGTGGGTCCACGCAGCAGGATGGAGGGGTGAGTACCGGTGGGGTGAGGACGAGAGGGCAGCACACCGGGGCAGGTTCTGAGACAAAGTCCAGGGGTGAGAGGAAGGGGTCAGGCTGTCCTTGCTTTCGTGGCAGTGTGAAGACAACAGGAAAGAAAGACAGTTATGTCAGACAGCAGGAGAAGAGATGAATTGCAGGCAATACGCAGAGAGAGGGGGAGACATCCGGGGGCTGAGTGACGAGAGCCGGGACGATACAATTGCATAGGAATTAACCTAAGCCCAAGGGCAGCGACCAGCTTAACTTTGACATGTGAAGCTGGAGCAGAATGCAAAGGTACCTGAACACAGGCTCTGACGCGTTCTGCCTCAGTTTCCTGCCATGACAGGATGCCTGGCCAGTAAGACTTCCGGTTCTGCTGCTCCCTCAGTCTGCCCTGATCTCGCTGACCTTGTTCTAGTCTCACAGCCACTCATGTGGCTTGGAATTGATTGCTGTCTGCTCGGACACACTTCCCTGCCACACCTGCATATCTGCTCTTCTGCTGCTGCCTCCGAGAAGCCTTCCCTGACTCCATCTTTGAGCCGCACAGCCCAGATCTCCTCCTCAATGTAGTCCTCATAAACAAGAACACACAGCTCTTGTCACCTGTCACACATTGCTGCGGCTACTCTGCCTGCTGTGGATGGGCCTGGAAACCTATTTCCTCTGCAGATGGAAGCCATAGAAGGGCAGGGGCACCACTGTCTTTCCCACTACAGCATCTTGACTGCTTGAGGACACGTGAGGAACATGGAAAATATTTGTTCGATGTGTGAATGAGTTTTGTGACGATTAAATAAGGATAAAAACTGCTAGCATGCTGCCTGGGATATCAGAAGGATATGACGGCTTTTACAGCTTATCATTATAATTGTTTAATATGTTTCTTTGGATGCTAACAGTGAACTTGTTCCTGGGAGGCCAGAAGGACAGGATCTTAAAAGGCCACTGGAGGGATTCGGATGCCAACTTGGCATCCTCACACTGAGTCCAGAAATCCAATGTCGAATGTATATATTGTTGCTTCAGTGAACCTCCCTGGGGTATAGGGCTGAGGAGGGCTGGGCCTGTATGCTGAAGGGCAACACAGCAGACCAACAAGACAGAAGCGAGAATTGGAAGCCTGTTCCCTGTTGCATACACCATTCTCCTGCTTTGTCTCTTTTTTTTCTTAAACCAGTCTGTTGTCCTGAAGTTATTTTCAAGAAAGAGGAAGCAACTGTCCCAGCTCAACCTGCCCTTTAATGCTCAGCTCAACCTACACTTTATCTAAGAATCTTTTGTGAACTACTTCATTTGGAACAAGCACCGTCTCTCACTGGGATCTTTGGAAAGAGTACAAGTGATGTTTGCAGGACTCCAGGTTGATCTTGGAGAGACTATGATGTTGTCAAATCCAGTGATGTCATTTGATGTCTCAAAGTAAAATTGCAGTTGATGATAATCACAATAGCAATAAGTGCCTTGGATGTTTGTCTTGTGATATCTTTTATAAAATTATTATTATCTCAGATGAAGACTGTATCTAAGTGTGCTGAGCTTCCTCTGTATGCTGGATACCGTGATTAGAGGGGGTAGAGAGTTCCTGTATGAATATAGGGTATGACTCAGTCAGGAGATAACTAAGTGTTGTCATGAAGTACTTATCATAGTGAGCTTCAGAAGATCCGAGCAGGGACACTGGTCTACATTCAGATTGCTTCCTGCATACAGTCATGCCTGAGCTCAGAACTAGCAGACAGCAGCCAGGTGAAGTGGAAGAGCTGGGGATTTATGCAAAAGGAAAAATGTTTGCAAAGGAGTAAAAGAGCCAGGGCTTTCAGAAAAACAGCCATGTTTTATATATGGCTGGAGTGTGAGACGTCTGAGGTGAGGAAGGAAGAAAGATAAGGCTTAGAATAGTTTCAGGCTCTAATAGTCTATACATTAGAAAATTGTCAAGCCAGCTACTTGGCCATATGCCCACCATGTGCCCTCACCCCTGTGCCCACACTCTCCCCCTTGAAGTAGAAGAAGCTGCCATTTTAATTGATTCCATATTTCAATATGACAGTAGCTCTTGTCCCCTGGTCCCTGAGCCTCTGCTTCTGAGTGGAGCCCCGTACCCAGTGCTTCAATGCTGCGTTTGAGTCTATTCAGGATGCAGTACCTCCCTCCCCAGAAACACTGCAGGCACAAGCCATTATGAGCACTGGAATGAGTTCCTGGGACTGATCGTATTAGCCATTCTCTGCCCTGGTCCAACGACTACAGTAAGATATCCCTGAGCTATTCCTCAGGCCCTTCAAACCTTCAAGAGACCAACCTTTAGAGACCTGGCAAATTAATTTTACTCACAGAACACTGTGCCATCTCCTAGTAATAATTTTCTTCCAGTCAGGATTTGTACAGGTCCTAACACTGTGTGTTCCTCACAGCCTCTCTCTCTTTCTTTCTCTCTCCCCCACCATTTCTAAACGCAGCCAAGAGGTGGGCCTCTGATTCTTAACCTCATCTCACAAAGCTGGTGCATGACCAGAGTCATAACAATCCCTAATGCCCAACTGTGTCTACCACGGACCAGGTCCCAGGACTTAGCCACTTAATCTGCATCATCACAGTCTGATTTCTGATGCACGAGTGTCCTCACATCTCAGAAGCTGGAGTTAAGAAAGGAAGTCAAGGATTCTGGGGCAGGTGAGCAGTCTCTCCACCACCACACCCCACAGTCTTGCATACAGAGAGGTGATTCGCTCAGTCTTCTTATGCTATGTCTGGACTCCCAGCCCTCAGAGATCCCAGAAGACAGAAGCCATTCTCTGTGTCTTTCAACTCTTTCCAGGCCTCTGACTACCATGAACTGCTACATCTCCTTGCTTTGGTTCTATATAAACTTCATGCTCACCATGCTCATTTCCATGTCCTTATTCAGGCCTCATTGTGTGTACCGAGTAGAACAGCCCCTCTGACGAAAGCTTGTCTCAATTTGGTGATCTCAGATTCCCTTTTGCATGGTGGTCAGCCCAGAAGTCCCACTGAGTGGAAGATTCCAGAGGACAAGACTTTTCTCTGGCCTTGAAAACCTCTAAGTATCCTTGAAAAGGGCTGCAGATCACCCTTGTAAGGTGGTTCATGTGGCTGCCCCTACAGACTTAACTACATTAGACACTGGAAAGTCATTACAAATATGCTGAATGTGGGATTTAGCTCAAGTGGTACCATGCCTGTCTTAGAAGGACAAGGGCCTAATTTGATCCTTGATACTTCAAAAAAAATGTTGAATGAGAAAAGGGAAAGTCCAGACTTTAATAGAAAGAATCAACTTAGAATAAGAGAGCTATTACGACAATGCCGAGTGATCTTATTTGACAAACTTTATACTGAATACTTTGTAGACAATGCCTCATACAATTTTCATGGTTCTACAAATGAATACACCAGAAGAGTCAAGGAACACCATCAACATCAACTAGCTGTGAAGTCAGAGTAAGCACTGGAATGTCGATGATTCTAGAGCTGGAGTTCTGAATTACCAAATTATACTGGCTGGGTTTTTTTGAACATCCAAAATCTTTTTATTAACAGAATAAGATCCTTAGTTTTTGTTTGTTTGTTTGTTTGTTTTTTTAGTTACCATGGGCCAAACATAGGATCTTGTCCTTGTGAAGCAGGCACCAGAACCACTGTGTTAAATCCTCGCCCCACCCAGCCTTAGTCCTTGCACCTTCAGCTGGCAAATCTTCTGGTGCCTTGGGACTTCCAGCCCTTGGAGCAGAAGTAAGGTTTGGTGTGGCTGTGTGAGGCTTCCTGGCCTTGCTGAAATGCTGGTGCATTTCTTGGCCATCTGTGGACCAGAAAGCAGGATGGTGCCATGGCCTTTGGGGTAAGGATCTTTCCTCCTGCTGCTCACAAGCAAGGCACAAACCTTCAGCCCAGGAACCACCAGAACCCATACATCATCTGTTAAGGTCTCCACGAACACAGGGGCTTCCATCCAGGAAGCTACATCTTATCAATCATCCAGGAAAGGGATAGAGGTGGCTGGCTGGTGCGATTCACGAACTGCCTCTTCCACATGACCTGGTAGAAGGTGGAGTTTGTTCATCTGGTCAGAACCCTGTGCAGCTTGACCAACAGCCTCAGGCAGAGGTTCTGGCCCTTAGGCTTCCAGTCCCTGTGTCGGATGGAGGCATGATAGCTACTCTAGCTCCACCAAGCTCAAAGAGAACTGCAGTGACTTTTCTAAATGAAAACGCCAGCACCAAAGCCTTTGCCTCAGTGCTGTAGTGCTTCCATGCTAGTCAACCTTTTCCTGCATAAAAGCCCAACACAGAGGCCCTTTGCTTCTCCTGGCTGTTCCTCTCATTGGTCCCACCACAACCCTGTGAAGCCCAGCCACTCTGCCTGCTTCCTGCTCCTACCATACCTTGCCTCATCTTATTTTCTTTCTGTGGAAGACTCCTCCCCCATTTATGCCCATTCCTTCCACTTGCAACAGAAGTGTAGAATCTCATTCTCAGTCTCTGCTAGTTTCCTTAAATGGGAAAAACCCAAACTTTAACCAGATCTGGCCACTGGGAAAAATTCCAGGCTTTCTGGCAACTTCTTATCTAGGTGCCCTCCAGCTTCGAGTTGCAAATTTCCTTATATTATAAGATGTTGTTTACAACTGTTCCAACAATTTAAATAGTAACTATGGTGTCTGTGGGGATTTAGTAGTGTTTGCTAATCCTCCATTTTGGGCTATTTTCATATCACTCTATTCATCCTCACTTACACCCTAGGAAGTGGGGAGTCATTACTTTATTTGTACAGATGGAGCAGCCACACTCTCCTCTCCTCTCCAGTTAGTAAGTGGAAGGGTAGAGATTCATACCTGAGATTTTCTGATTCAAAAACTCACATTCTTTCCCTTCTTTCAAACACCTTTAATGTTAACTATCTGAGCTTGTCCCAAAATGCAAGTTCTGGCTCTGAGCAAATGCTCAGAAAATGTTAGTTTAAACTATGAATATGGGGACTCGCTGATAAAGTTCAAATGGGAACCAGGATCCAAATACAGGAAGAAATGAACAGGAGGTTCAAGAATGTTCCAAGTTATGCAGATCACTTGAAATGGGGATGAGATGTCCAGCCATCAGCAGAGATTCAGAAAGTTGCTGACAGCTTCTGGAAAGCCCAAGGCTGAGCAGCTGCAGATGTATTTGGCTTAGATAATCCAGAGGAACTGGCTGGGGAAGAAGGCAAAACAGCAAGACTTTGCTGGGTAGCAGAGCTGAACGGAGCAAGATGCACAGGTTTTAATTCTTCTTCACATCTCACTGTTTCCTCTTGAGTTCAGGGTACTCTCCCCCACCCACACTTTCACCAGCATAAAAGATAAGGTCCCTCTACATCTGGGGCTGGAAGCTAGGGACTTCAATATTGTTTTCCCCACCGCCTGGGCTCCCCACCACTTTCTTCTCCACCCAGGCAGCCTTGGGAGCCTGCAGTCACCAAGGAAGCTTGGCTGTGATTCTTGCAAGCCTGTGGGCTGTGGAAAGTTTGTTCAGCTGTCTCTGGTCCCAGCATCCATGCTTAGGAGGCTGCATGGTTGCAGATGGGCCCAGAACAGTCTGGAAGGAGAAGACCATGGACACACAGGACAGTCGCATACAGAGCCATGAAGCATCATCTCTCCTGAGTGATGAAAAAGGATCTTCTTGAGAGATGATGATAATAATCATACAGATCCCTGGTGCTGAGTGTGGTATTTCAACATGTATCCATAATGTGCAATGATGAAATCAAGGCATTTACCAAATATTTGACCTCAAACATTAATCAGACCTTTGAGTGGGGGAACATTAAAAAATCCTCTCTTTTAGCTATTTTGAAAAATAGAAGAAAAAATATACTGTTAAATACTGTCAGCATAGAGCACTGTAGAACTGAAGAAGTTAAATCTGCTACATACAGAAACTTTATTTCCAGACCTAAGAAACAACTTTTCCTTGCAACTCCAATCCAAACCCTTTTCAGACTCTACTTTTCACTTACATAAGATCATTTCCTTTTTTTAGCTTTAACACAAGGAAGAACACAGACTTTGTATTCTACTCCTTGCTGATTTCACACAACATACCATCTCACAGGATTTGAACCCTAGTTGTTCCCTTTCTACTCTTCTTTTTTATTTTTATTTACAAAGAAAATAACTCTTTCTGACTCAAACACAAGTACACATCCCAAAGAGGAGGCCATTAAAACAACAACAGAACTAGAGGAAACCGTGGGACCTTATTTAACAGAGATCTGTACAAACTCAGACTCGGGAATTATTGAGAACATCATCTCAAATAGGACATTTCACCTCCAAGACAGGAAGAGACACTTTAACCCACAGGACCTATGACTATAAGGCAGAATGCTCTGCATCCAATCTTGAGTGTCATCAAATTTTCCTGTTTCAAAGACCATCTTGGAGTAATAGGGGAGTGAGGGGAGAAGGGTGGTTCCAATTGCGGTCATAGATCATGTCTCCTTGGAGGGTATAGCACACCCAGGTTTGATCTCTTGATATATGCTCCCCTGAATGTCATCAGCACCATAAAGATTCCCCTGATCTGTTTTCAACTCCAAATCCCAGTCCTCATGAAAAAGACCAGCAGTCTGTTCCTTGAGTGGGCAGTGTGATCCTTCTGACAGCTTCCAGGTATATTCTTTTCCCTATCAGACTCCTTGCCCACAGCAAAGCCTTCCTCTTGAGAATGTGTATCCTCTCCCTGGGTACCAAGGTCATTAGGGATGTTCTGTGCTCAGCTGGCTAGCCGATCCATGGCTGTCCCAGTCACTCTCTTTGGATCAGAACAGTCAACAGTAGTAAGGCCAGCCTCCCACATGCTCAGCAGCAGGGATCCTCTGAGGCAGCCCCATAGCTCTAGGCAACCCCCCAGCCACCTGAGAGTTCATGCCGCTGCCACCCACCGCTCATCCCTTTCTAGTTTTCAAATATCCAACCAAGGAGGAATTTTATGGGACATCTTGACCCCTTCTCAAAGATATTAAGGCCTGGAGAAGTAGGGATTGGCTCAAAGTCATAATGAATTAATGGCAGAGATGGACCTGATTCTAGTCATCAAAATCTCTATCTGATACATTTTGTGCAGGATAATTTGACTCCATGGTACCTGTGTGACCCTAGGTACTTATGTAGCCTTCTCTGCTTGATCTTTATTTCTTTTCTTTTCTTTTCTTTTCTTTTCTTTTTTTTTTTTTTTAGGTTTTTGAGACAGGGTCTCGCTTTGTGGTTCAGGCTGGCCCTGAGCTCAGCCTCCAGCTCACATCACACCAATCCTCCTGCCTCTGTTTCCCGAGTGCTGGCATTACAGGTGTGAGCCATCACACCCAGCACTGTGGTATGTAGTACTGATTGCTTCTGGGCGTAAGTCTCCACACCCAGTATGGTATGTGGTTACTGGGGGATTGAACCTGGGTCCTTGCACTTGCAAGACAGGTGCCAGAACCACTGAGCTAACTCCCCGGCCCTTGATCTTTATTTCTATATTTATCTATTTGTGATACTGAAGGATGAGCCTAGCAAGTTACATCTCTATGTTCCTTCCCCTTTAAAACTGTTTTTTTCTGAAGACAGGATCTTACTAAGTGGTTACACTACCCAGGCTGGGCTCAAACTCACCAACTTTCTCCTCCACCTGACAGAGTGCTAGGACTCCAGGCTTATCCTCCACCACAGATAGCTTGTATGGGATTCAAATGTTTACAGGTTTTTTAAAACTAAAGCAAGGACAATAGCTGGCCCTACTACATGAAGGGACAGAATTAAAGGCAGTGAAGTTCTTCAAAGCTCTTGGCCCAGAGCTGGAAGGTAGCAACAGACCTGTCACTGTTCCCTGTTACTAAGACTTTTACTAGAGTTGGGAGGGTCACACACAGAATCGACATACGTGTAGTGAAATTGTCCACCCCCCTCTCTGGAAAGTCCGTATTTAACCACTGGCCACCTCTAAGACAACAGTGACTCTCAGCCCTAGCACAGGAGGTGCCTACTCAAGATGTCCTCTCTGTCACCACTTGTTCTCTCCAGCCTCAAGTACTAAGGACATGACTGGCAGAGGCTTGGCGAACTCCACAGGCACTCAACTCCATCTCTAAATCCAGAGTGACTCAGCATCCACAGAGAAAACAATTCACAAATATTTGTTGCCCATCGGGAGGGGAGGAGGGAAAGGAAGAAGAGGAAAAGGAGGGAGTAAAGGAGCAAATGGCCATTATACAAAGGGACAGTTATTAATACACTTCAACATGTTTAGCTTTTTCCTTTTGGCCAAGAGAGGCTAAAACTTGCTCACCTTTTATCCATTGAGACTGTATCCCAAGCCTAAGCCTGTCCTTATAAATAATAAAGCTATGAGCAGACAATGAGAGAATAGGACACATTCTCTCAGTCATTCTCATTCCCAGAGTTGGCAGAATCCATTCAAATGCATAAGCCTTCAACATCCCTTTGCAGCACGAGCATTTTTATTTATCTTACTTTCACATTTAATTTAATTTTTATTTCATTTTATCAGTATATACTTTCAGTACATTCAGTTTACAATCACCTTGAGAGGGTAATGAATACACACTACACTACCCTACCCTCCACTACACTACACAAATACTACCACTACACATACAATACAGTATGTTTCTTTTTTTAAATACCCTTCTCTTTCTCTCCCTCATTCCTCCCTCCTTTGTCCTCTAATTTTTCTATCCTGATTTTCACTCCTCTTGATATTATTAACCTTCATTCATGCTATGGTACATAATTATTACATTCATAGAAACTATTAGCTTTGTGGTCATGGCATATCTTTTTTGTACTTATTTCTTCTTTCCATTTTCTTCACCTTTTGATCTTATACACTTAGACCCCTTTCCTACATCAAGAGATCTATTCCCTTATCTCTTTCTGTTTATCTTTTATGATTCTCTTTATTTGTACTTTGCCTCACTCAAATGAGAGCTACCATGTGGTATTTAAACTCTTGTCTCTGGTTTATTTCACTCAACATTGTATTTTCTGGTGTATCTGATTTTCTATAAATGTCTCAAATGTATCACTCTTTATAGTTCAAGAATATTCCATTTTCTTTCTCTGAGAAAGCCTGTTGGGTATACAGGCTGCTTTCATAATTTAGCTACTAGAAATTGTACAGGTATAAACATTGGTATGCATGCATGTATCATTATAACGTGATGTCTTAAGCTCTTTGGGGAAGACACAGAAGCATCACTTTCGAAGAGATACTGCAGTTCAGAAAGAAGCTTAAAATAAGGTCACAAAACTGGAAAGCCAAAGAAATGGCTACCCACATCTTTTGGATGACAGATGGAGGCACTTTACATCTTTATGATGCTACTTTCTCTCTGTCTCTGTGTCTTTTTCTCGTCTGTCTGTCTTTCTATCTCTTGCACACACCCAAATACACACCCACAGAGCCCCACTCCCCAATTCTTCACCATGGTACTGACTTCAAGCCAATAAGGATGTGCCATCTGACTCTGTGGACTTCAGCTGTTCCTTACCCGAGCTCCCACCTGGGTCCGCTCTCTCTCTCCACTATAAAATTCAAGGTACCTTCTGTTCAGGAAAATGGAATGGAATTGCTAATGAGAGAAAACTGAGCTCCCTGATCCCTCGCAGAACCTTCTGCTCTCAGTTCCTGAGAACATATTTTTGGACTCAATCTGTTATCAAAACACAGAAATTAGTCCCCAATTTTGGACGTCAAATTCAGTTATCTCTTTTGTTAAGGAAGAACATGAGTAACAAGCCATTCTGGTTGGAAGCCAAGCTAGCATCTTCGCATAGAGTGTCATTAAAAAATCTCAATCCCCCACTGACTCTTGTGATATCTTGAAAAGCTTGAGCAAGCTCAGCTGCTTCAGACAGGTTTTGTTAGGTTTGTCCTCCCCCAGGCCCTGTGTCACATTTTACCTGGGGATCAGTTACTATTTCAGGTAGAAATGGCTTGAAGCATTTTTTTTTCCTTGCACAACTTTGTGGATTTAGATTTTCTTAATGAAGAGGTTTGGAAAAAAAAATGGAGCCTATTCTAGGGGGATAGCCGTGGCTCCCAGCACTGGCTCTAGGCCATTGATGAGCAAGTTGCCCATTAAGTACAAGAAGAAGGGGAAAAAAGTTTTCACAGTGTATAATTATATTATGAGTTTCATTTCAGATCTCATTTTAATTCTGATTGAAACTTAGCCTTGCCTTCTCCCTGTACTGTCACGTATAGTTATTAAATCTGGGTTGGAGTTCAACCTATTCTTCCTGGTTTCAGCATATTAATATGGTTTATTGGTATTTCATTGCTACTTTCCTCATGAGTGTTGCGAATCTCAGCTCAATTTATATTTTCCCTTCAGCCTGGGCTCTTGTTTCATGTTGGCGTTGGGAGGAGGAAGGTGAGTTCAACTGGAGTTGCTTAGCTTGGGGACCTAGAGAGCACACATGGAGAGGGAAGTCAGTTTCAGAGAGGCAGCCTCAGGCTTCTTGCGTGGACATTCTTAAGGATGTATCTTCCAGGGCATCTGAGTCTGCTTGCCAGTCCTCCCTATTTTCATTTTTCTACAGGTGCAGTTTATTATATTCCTAAGTGGGTGCTTTTATTAGACATTACAAAAGGTTAGGCCATGGGTATGCTATTTCCTTTCTCTTGTGTATATTTAGATCTATCTATTAAAACTACTTCCCTTATTTCATCTGGCAAATGATTTTGGCAGAGGGTGGGAGTCACCAACTCTGTCTTGAAGATGCTGTTTTAGGTGCTGAATACAATGTACAAAACAAGTAAACTTATGCACCTTAGAGACTCTCAGACCTACTGGGAGTGGTGACATTGATGGGGTATATATGCAATTACAAATAGGAAAAAAAGTTTAATAAATAACAAGGAGAAGGTTGAAGGAGAAGAATCAGAAAAGGATTCAGCAAAGGCTGGAAAGTAACACAAGATCAATTACCACTGAAAAAACAGAAAAAATGGGAAGTAGGGAGAAGTTATCAGGCAGAGAAAGCAACATCTGCAAAGGCCCTGATGCAGAAAGGTGAAGAGAATTACTACTACTACTACTACTACTACTACTACTACTACTACTACTACTAATAATAATAATAATAATAATAATAAAGAGAGTGCTGGGATAGAGACTGGAGAGGTAGACTATGACTTAAGTTCATAGCATTGTAAAGTCTATGTTAAGAGGGTTAGTCTTTTAAACAAAGTACAAAAGAAGTCACAGAGTCATTACTTCACTAAGATATTTCATTTCACAATATAGAGCTGCTTTAAATGTTGCAAAAAGACTGGAGATGGAGGCTAGATTCAATGCAGGAGGTCAGTTTTAGACATAGACAGTTATTCCAATGACACATACATAGAAGACACAGGTAGGGAAGGTAGTCTATGAAGTCATTAGAAATGTAAAGATACAGTTCTTTGTAAAGGAAGGAGATTATTTATGCCTGGGGAACACTCTGAAGTTATCTGAAGAAAATTAACTTGCTATTTAAAGATGGTGGGGATCATGACATACTGAAATGATAAAAGGTACTTCTGGGAGAACATAATATATATTAAGGCCTGAGATTTAGCTCAACATGGCTACATCTGCCTCACAAGCACAGGTCATGAGTTCGATCCCTGCTACTACAACAAAAGGAAAGAAATATAATCAAAGGTACAGATAAGAGCAGCACAAGACAAGATCATCTACTTTCCAAACACCACCAAGTGTGTGCACACAAATTAAGGAAGAAAAAAGGCAAAGGCCACATTTTACCACACTTCTACCAATAAACATGCTCCACGACATTCAAAGATCTGCTGTCAGCACTGGATGTTTTAAAGCCTGAGCTGATTGGAGAAAGCAGGATGTCTGAGGGGTCACTTTTTAAAAATACACTGCTGAGCAGTTTCACTGTTTAAATGTGGTGTAATTTCCTCTTGTAAGAACTCACAATACTCCTCATATGTACTCAAATCACTGCAAAGCATCTCTACAACCAGGTATGAACTGCATTCCTGATTAAAGGCAGAGGCACTCACTGGTTTCCTCTCCAGGGTTGAAAGGCGTGCAACAGGCATGGAGGCAAATAACATAGACAAGATCCATAGTAAACAAATCTGTGTTCAAAACAGCTACATATATGGCATACTAATGAGCCAGGCCATCCCAGTGTGGGGGCATTTAGAATGGATGATTTCAGCCATCCCAGTGTGGGGGGCATTTAGAATGGATGATTTCTTAGGCTTGGAAAAAATCCTATACTCTCAATAACTCAGTCAAAGGGGACAGAGAATACTTTAATATCACTATAGTTTAACCAAAAAAGATGAGGTTAATAACTTAGATTGACTAGAAGGTAAAGTGCAAAAGTACATTGTGATAGGCATTTTATGCAATAATCACATCAATACAAAATCAGGTGTGTGTGTGTGTGTGTGTGTGTGTGTGTGTGTGTGTGTGTGTGTGTGCATTTAGCTCAGAAAAGAATTCAGTGGAAATTCATAAACTTCTCTCATTTCCAAGTATTCCTCTCTTTCTGAGCCTACGCAAAGAATGAATGATAATCAGGGATAAGGTAGTAAGAATAAACAAACATACTGAAAATCCAACAAAATTAAAATGGTTTTAAAATTTGGATATCAGTCCAATGGTTTCAAATATAAGTATCAAATACTTGAAGCATTCCCTCTCTTCCCTTCTCCAGCTTCATAGAGAACATAGTCATCTATCCTCTGGAGGTTCCCCGGGATGGGGAACTCATTACCTGGCAATGACCCCCTTCTAATATTAAGAAAATATTATCACAACTCTTAACATTTATATGATTTATTGAGCCATTAATAGGTCTTAGGTACTGAGCTAAAAGCTTTAAGAGCATTATTTCATTTATTCTACACAATCATTCTAAGAGATAAGTATGCTATTATCACTGCTGTAGATAATGAAACTAAACCTTAGAAAGTTTAGGTAAGTAGAACAAAGCCACACATTCAAGAGCAGAGAAAGCCATTTCCAGACTCCGTCTGCATCTTATGTTTCACTCATCACCCATAAACCTCTAGTTTTGCTTCCTAAAGCTTCCAGGAACTACCAACTTCCCTCTTCAAGATAAATAGTAATTATTACAGTTATTTCTCTTCATGTGGAACATAAAGTTAGGCTGAGTTTATGTATTATTAAGCTGCCACACTGCTTTATGTCCATGTGTTAACCTGACCAAATCACTTCACATCTAAGACTGACTTTTTGAAATTTATTTTTAATTGATCCATAAAAATTATATATGTCTATAGGGTACCATGGTAGTTTGATACACATATACATTGTGCAATATTCAAACAAGACAAATATCTTCATGTTACAAGTAGTTATCTTTCCCAAAGTGAAGACATTTACAATAATTTCTTCTAGCATTTTGGAAATATACAATACATTCATTATGTATAATCTCATACAATAGAATACCAGAACTTATTTCTTTATATGGTGACATTTCGTACTCATTGACCAAATCTTCCACATTTCTCCAACACTAGACTATGGAAACCACTATTCTACTTTTAATTTCTGCAAGATAGACTTTTTTCCTGATTCCACAAAGGATGAAATCACAGAGTATTTATCATTATGTCCTTAATGTACTTTGCTAAACATAATGACATCCAGCTTGATCCATACTGTTATGAATAACAGATTTCATCTTTTTATACTAAATAATATTCTACAGCACAGATCTACCATGTATCCTTCATCCATTCTTCAGCTGATGGTCAATTACTTTATTTACATTTGTTTGGATGCTGTGACTAGTGCTACAATAGCACGAGAAGCCAGATGTCTCCTTGACATGTTCATTTCTTTTCTTTTGGATATTTACCCAGCACTGAGGGTGCTGGATCATATGGGAGTTCTATTTTCAATTTTGGCGGAGTTCCCATACTGTTTTCCTTACTTACTGATTGCTACAATGGCTGTACTAATTTACATGTTTATGAACAGTATGTGAGAGTTCTTCTTTCTCCACATCTTTCCTAGAACTTGGTATTATTCATTCATTCCTTCATTTGTTCCTTTATTTTAACTATGGTAACTAGAGTGAGGTGATCGGTCATTACAGTTCATCATGATGGTTCTATCATGACTCTACACTTCACTGATGTTTAGCAATGTTCAGTATTTTTCATAGATGTGTCAGTCATTTGCATGTCTACTACTGAGGAACATCTGGTTGAGTCTTGCATCCTTTTAAAAATCAGATTTATATTCTATTAAGTTGTTTGAATTCCTCATGCATTTTGCAAAGAATCTCCTGTCAAAAATATATTTTTGCAAATATTTTCTCATACTCTGTAGGTTATGTCTTCATTTTAGTCCTACTATTCATGTATGCAAAGTGCAGATTCTAAGTATTCCTGACAGTATTGCTATGAGAATTTAATAAAGACATATATGTAAAGTAATTTTTACACTGCCAGATATATAGCACATATGTTCAATAATTTTAGGTTCCCTTCCTGTCTAGGTTTCTTAAGCTCTTCTTTTAGAATGATTCTATTTCATCCTTTAAGAGGTTGTTATGTATCTACAGTATTTTTTTCAAGACTTTCAATGGCAAATCCACTTCTTAAAACAACTTCCAATTTACAACAATTCTCAGAATTAAATATAACAGTGTAGTGTTGCCTGCCTACATGGGAGAGGAAACATCTCTCTCATTTAATCTAGGTAGTTTATTGCTTTAAATGTGACCTCTTCTAGTGGTTTAACTATATTGGATGGGTGTATATTGATTTCCAATGAGCAACTCAAGAGATATACAAAATAGCACCTCAGCTAAATTAGGTTTTAATATTAACCACTAAACATTCATCAATTTACCACCTGAACTGCAATTTTGATCAAGCCTAAATCTCTTCTGTAATAAGGACAAATATGTCATAAGCTGGAAGATTATTCAGATTGTATTCAGCACTATGGGAGATTCCTGGAGTTATTCTCATGGCAGTTCTGTCCACAGGGCATTGATAAAGTCAAAGATGGAAGAGACCAAATGTCCTCACCAAAGGCTATAATGAGTCTCAAGGAGAGATCACATATGTTATGTGGAAGGAAAGCTACACTTACAGAGATACTGACATATTACTCAAAGTTTTGTTAAGGGACCATTTAGAATTCTATAAAGAATATTAATACCTGGGCTCCACTCTCAGAGTCTTATCAAGTACTTCTAGGTATTATTAGCCAAATTCAGATGATTTATATACTACAGCTGGAGAGGCAATGCTAAATTTAGTATGTTTGCATGCAAGAATGTTCCATATCTTCAATATGGGCTGAGAAGAGCAAAAATCCACTGGTGGCCTTGAAGGAGCTGAGAGAAAGAAGGGTGGGACTTGCCAAAGACTTGGATAGGGACCATGTCACTGTGTATTGCTTTTGCCAGCTGGGCCCTGGACAAGTGCTATATCTTTTTGACCTTTTCTATATAATGGGCCGTGAGCACCAAGTATAACTCTGTAGGAACACAAAGCCAGCATTCATTTTCTTCTTGAAGACAGGATACATTACTCAGCCGCATCTTATGCTTCAGAACCACGGACAGCTCAACGTGTAAGGTTGCCTGGGAGCTCTCATTGCTAACAAAGGGCCAGAACCTTGGCAGCTTTGAGCCCTGTGCGAGGTTGAAAAAGGGTAAGAGCTGCCATGGAGATGCTGCTAGGGAGACCTGTTCTCAAATGGAGCTCCTCCTATATGACATGAGTTTCTGTCATTGTGATAGTCTTGATTTTATTTTTTAAAAACCTAGCCAGTGGTCTCAAGCGCCTTTGCTATGATCTGGGTGTATAAATTTATGAAAAATGTCATTGAATTTTATACTTTCCATCTGTGTTAGTTATTATATGTATGACAGATCACAATACACTAATAAATATCAATGTCAACTGATGACAGGATTCAGGAAAATAGTCTCCATTATTATTTTCTCTTTAGTCCTCCAAGTGTGACATCATCATATCTCCAGAAATCTGAACCAGAAAACCCACAAGTCCAATCCACAAAAGTCTGGATGACTGGATTACATTCCTTTTCAAGTCCTAGTTCCCTTATCTGCCAAATAGGAAAAATGGAGGGCACAATGGACAGCTGTTGGGGGAACATGATAAGTAATACCTATGGTTTCTACAATGAGGACATGCTGCGGGAGGTGGGATTTCCTGGAAGTAACTCTCAGGGTTCCTGCTTATGCTGGAAGACTAAGAATGTTCACATGGTACGGCCACTTCCATCTGGAGAGTGATGTATCATTTACTCCCTGATTCATTCACCTAACTGCAGACAGCTTGAGTCATCCACTTAGCTTTTTGCACCCTATTCCTCTACATGTGCCAGTTTCTGGAATCCTCTGCCCAATACATAGCTTTAAGAATAAAATATAATGTGACTTATCAATCACTGAGCAGTCATAATTTTTTAGACACTCAAGTAAAAACATGTACATCATACTGCAATTTATCTCCATTTTACAGATGAGAAAAATAAGATGGGGGAAAGACTATGAGACTCTCTTGTGTCTCATAGTGAATGAACAACAGAACAGAGATCCACACTCAAATCTATTTAAATGGATACATTTCTGGCTAAGATGTTACATCGTGTAAGATATATGGGTTCCATTACATGTGGCAAGTGAGGTCCTGAGAGTTGAGTCCTCCCAATGCTGCCCACCCTGCTCATTCCATCACACCTTTAGGACTTGTGTATTCCATAGTTATTTCCATTTGTCTTTTCCAAATTTCTATATTGTCTTACTTTTTACATTACAGATGCTCTGGCATCCAGGCCTTCCTGACTGATAAAGACTGACCTTCCAGAGCAATATTTCCCTTTTTCATCACCACAGAAACAGATACCAGGAAACTAGGGACAGTACTAATTCAAATTAGCCAACCCTAAATGTGTCCTAAACACTGCTTCCTCTCCCACCCTATTGCTTCCTGTAACAACCCAAACACAAGTTCTTTCCTCTTCTACTTGCTCCTTTTGCTTGTTAATAGTAGCAAGTGTGTTTTCAGGTGACTTTTCAAGGGGGAGTTGTGCACAGGTATCAGAAATTTGAATGTAAAAACCTTGTGTTTCATGACAGTTCCTTCTGCATCTGTACTTTCTCTACCCATGTAGAGCAAGTGCCAGGTACATTAAAAAAAAAAAAAACTCCTTGCTTTCTTTTCTTTTCCTGTTTTAGTTTTGATTGATTCACCTTTCTTGTTGATCAGAAATCAAGTATGAAAATCCCATAGAACCACTAGCAATTCTGCTTTAATCCAGGCAGCATTAAATTTACTCAAAATTTATTTATTGAATAGCCACCAGGGATCTGGTATTCTGGTTGTCTTTCAAACACCTCAGATCCTGATCTCACAAAGACCCCAGTCTAGAGGCAAAGACATCTCCAGTCTACAGGTAGTTCTAAAAGTTTGTCTACAATACAGGTGGGATATGGCTCAATTGAGAGGGAATTGTCTAGCACAGAGGTGAACCTGTGTCACACATGCTCCCATAGGCTATTTGTGTCCATGAAAGCTCTAAAAGGTTTCTGTTCACTGGTTGAACATGTGCAAAGGCTCAGGTTTAATCTCTACCACTGAAAAGAGAAAAAAAAGAGAAGAATTTAAGTCTGTGACAGAGGTCAGAACAGATGAGCAAGAAAGGGCATCTTTTCATTCATATTTTGCTCCATATTCCAAATCTATGAAGACATTCCATACCTTTGTTAAGTGACTCCTGGCTTTTGCTGTTTTCTAATTATATCCTATCTGAAAATTCAACTGACATGGAGATAAATGGGAATTATAGTTTTTAAAACATCCCCATGAGATAAGTACTATGACTGCCCACATTTCATACATATAAAGACTGAGGGTCCAAGAGGGTAAGTCACTCATGTGGCTACTGAAGTGGCAAACAACTGAGTGAACATATGCATTCTTGTATTATTCTAAAGCCTGTGCTCTTAACTACTAAAGTGTTTTATCAAAATCTTGATTAAGTTAGTCGCTAAGGACCTCTGTTTCAATATGTATCCAAATAAGTAGTTAAAAGCTGAATACCTTTAAGGACTAACATTTAGCAGTTAATGAGCAGTATGATTTGACAGAGGTAAAACAAAAAGACATGTATGTATCATGGCATGTATGTGTATTGTGAACCAATAGACTATACACAAAATGAGAAATTCTGAGCTTATTTTCATTTCAAGTGGAAAATAAGTAGGAATCTGTTCACCATAGCAAAGTGGCAACAATAAGATGTACTGATAGAAGTTTGAGTGTTTCAGAGAAATGGGGTAAATATTTCACTTTGCTGTAGCCAGAATGTATGGAAAGAATTGTCTTAAGTTCTGAATAACATATAACATGATAAATTCATTGAGACAAGGCTGTCAGAGAGAGAAGATTTGCATAATATCTCATATATATCCAATGAGAAAGTTTTTAAAATATAGTGATATTAATATAGCTCTTTACATCAGAAAGTTAATTGACCCCTCCAAGATGCTATTTTTTTAATATGGTGGATTCCTGTGTAATGTTATGTTAATTATTTTTATTTTATAATGAAAGAAAGAAGAGAGGAAACTTTCAAAGGTGATGTTTATTTTCATGCCCTTGTTTGTAGAGAGAGTTTCACAGGTATATACTTATCTTTGATTAATCAATATGTATACATTTAAAAATTGTGAATAAACTTAATAATGAAGGTATAAATGAATTGAACAGAGAAAAGTGCACTGAGTTCCATATACATGATTATGCCCTTTGTATTATTCATACTCACTGCCACCCACTCAAGGATGGTGACACCAAGGAGGGACAAGTGTGCAGAGAAACTGGTGCCAACATATGGGGCAGGAGGATGTAAACCGAAAATGACTTTTGTGGAGGGCACTTTAGCAATAGACATCAACCTCCCTAGTCAGCTTCTTAGGCCACACTCGGCTAATGACCATGGTGACTACAGTGTCTCATTAATTCAATTTAATTGGGTGAAGACTAAGTGGTAGAATGTCTGATACTTGTAAAGCAAGTTTACAGGGAATGAGCTATGAACATTCTCCAGAACGTTCATGACATTCCAGTCAAACCCACATATTTTACCATCATATATTGTTAATGAGCAAATATCTATTCCTCGCCTTCCTAGGGCAGGGCATCATTTTGAATTTGAACCTACAAACATCATAAGCACTGGTAGCTCAATCTTTCTGTTCCCAGATGTGAATTCTTCCTGGATTCAATGGTCCTTATCTTTGGACATAGGATAAAAAGTCTTTAATTCTAATAATCCAGGCTTTAACACAATAAGGGAATCTTTCTAAGCCATTGGATGCTTCTTTTATCCTGGGATGTATGCATGTGATAGAATTCTGAGGTCCAGCCATGCTAGGGGTGCAAGGTTTTGAGTACTGTGGGGCAGCTTCGCTGCTGGGGTCTTACCATCTGCAATGAAGTGTTCTGGCACATGCAGAGTCACCTTCACTGTGAGGGGACAGGACATCTGGCTGCCACACACCATGGCCAGGATGCAGGAGCTCACAGCAATCAGCGTCAAAGATGTCTTGTTCACAGGGCTTTTCAGTAAACCTAATAACACAAAGAAAAGAAAGATGCATAATTCCGTGGGGCGAGGAAATGACAACACCATGGAGTTTAAGAATCATGTTATTTCTTGGCCAGGGATTTAGCTCAGTGGTTCCAGCACCTATCTTGCAAGCATAAGGGCCCGGGTTTGATCCCTTGTAACCACATAGGGTGTGAAGACTCACACCCTAGCCTCAGTTAGTAACACATATCACAGTACCGGGCGTGGTGGCTCTCGCCTAGGGAAGCACTTGGGAAGCAGAGACAGGAGGATTGCTGTGATGTGAGTTTGAGGCTGAGCTTAGGGCCAGCTTGAACTACCAAGCGAGACCCTGTCTCAAAAATAAAATAAAATAAAATAAAAAATCATGTTATTTCCAAAAGGATTAAATCACAGTGACATATGTGCACCCATGTTTATAGCAGCTCAGTTTGTGATTGCTACATCTTGGAAACAACCCAAATGTCCATCAACTGGAGACTGGATAAAAAAAGCTGTAGTTCTTCTACAAAATGGAGTATTACTCTGCCATAAAAAATGATAAGTTTGAATCATTTATACTTAAATGAACGTACCTTGAAGATATCCTCATAAGTGAAATAAGTAGGTCACAGATAGGTAAATATCACATCTTTCGTCTGGTATGAGAAAATAAAGATGTAAATGAGTTCTAGAATTATATGTTATATATTGTGAAATAGAAAATACTCAAAGTGAAATAGGGTGAAAGGAGAAAATAATAGATTATAACAAAAAAGAAAAGAAGCACATTTTATGGATATGGGGGTGGTAGGGTAGGTAGGGCTACGGGAAAATATGAGAATTAAGTTGTGTCTTATACTGGTACAAATTTCTATTGTGAGTGCAATCATGAAATGTATATGAAATGTACCAATAAAGATTTCAATTTTAAAAAAGAATCATGTTATTTCCTAAATGGAAAGCTATAAAAAGAAAGGAAAAAAAATCTTTATTTTCTTAGCTTCTGGACACTTGTCAGGTCCTAATTTAATGCTCTGAAAAATGAGGATGTTGGCTTTCCGTTGCTATGACAAAATCTGTGAGACAGCAACTTAAAGAAGAGAAAAAATTTATTTGGGCTCCCAATTTCAGAGGTGTCAGTCCATGATCACTCATCTCCATTGCTTCCAAGTCTGTGATGAAGCATAGCATTGGCAAAGAGGGTCTGACCACCAAGGATGCTGAGTTGATGGGTTCCAGGGAGCAGAGAAAGCCAGAGAGGAAGGGGCAGAGCAAGATTCAGTCTCATGGGCACAGTCTCACGATGCACTCCCTCCACAGAAGTCTCATCTAATAAGGAGTTCAAATTATTAATCCATCAATAGTTTAACCCATTCATGTTATGACTTGTACTTAGATCCCCCCAAAGCCTCATGTGGATGAGGTGGGACTTTCTTTTTCACAGGAAGTTGAATCTGGAATATATGATGCTGGGGTTAAGGCCATGTGATAAATAAACTACTACATGTTTGTCACACGGCCCTAATCCCAGTAGTCTGAGTAAGAGAAAAAGGGTAAGAAAGATGCTATTAAAACTCTTCCCTATTGCAGTTGCTGCCTGCTGTGCACTGTTGCTTCTTCTCTGCTGTGCCTATTTGTAATCCCTGGCTTGGGGTCAGCTGATTAGGGACAGAAACTTCTATGAAGTAAGGTAAATAAAACCCTTCCTTGCTAACTTTATTTTCTCTCAGCAATGAGAGAAAAGTAACCATCTCACATGATAGTTAGAATGACTGTAATCCAATTACCTTTCAAAAGCTACATTTGTGAACATATATTTAACACATGAATCTTAGGAGACATTTCATATTTGAACCCCAATAATAGGCTTTGTATTTATTTTGGAAAAGATAAAAGAAATAGCTTCCTGAAAATGGTGGCAATTCTTACTCTTTCCCACTTCAATTTGGTCTTTAGTAATAATAACTAGATTATATTAGACTCTCCACCCTCTCTAATAACAAGGGAGAAGATAATGTGTTATTGAATTTCATGGGGCTTGCTAGAAAGGGAGTACACTTCAGAGGAAGGCAATTCTGGGTTCTTTGTTTGGCTTTAGCTCTCATGAGAGGTTAATCTGCTTCATTCTCCAAATCTTAGTTCCTTTTTGTGTATGATGATGCATTTTGTAGGATTGTTTTGAGGATTAAATGATACATATCTATGTCTACAGCTTTGTATCTATGCCTATCTATATGCCTACCATATAGAAAGGTTTCAAAGCTAGAACTTAGTCACTCAAAACAATTTTATTTATTGGGCATCTACTTCATGAGACACATTGTACACATGTACAGTAAAATGAAAATAGCACCCATTACGAGGAATTTACAAGTTAGTAGGGAAAGGGAAACTTATTCACAGACAATTATTCTCCAAGAAACTGTGTCAAGACCTAGATGAGAGCACAGGAGGTGGGGAGGGAGATTTTGCATGAGAAAATTAAAGACAATTTTATAGCTACAATGGAAGTAGATTGGATCCGCCTGGCTCAGATTGTACTGTGTCAAGATTTGTAGGTCTGTCCTGGGCTCTTTGTTTCTCTCTCTTTGAGTTTTGTCCTTCAGGCCTCTCTTCCAGGTTTGGATTACCAGCGTCTGAGTAGTTCTCCCCAAATTTCTTTTTCTTGCTAAATTCTTTTCCTCAGCACACTTTTATCCCCAAATTATTTCACTGTCTGTGGCCTAGAAATTGCTGAGATTCTAAGAAAAATTAAAACTTTATTCGTACACATGCAGTACACAATGACTGCATTCATGCTGAGTAGTTGGTAGGTGAACATAAAGCGTCTTAATTCTTTTCTCATCCCATTCCCTTCTCTTTCTCTCCTCTCTCCTCACTCTCTCTGTCAGTCCCTTTTCCTTTTGAAAAGATCTATCACATTTTAGACCAAGATCTTTCTCTTTATTCCCTGTCCTGAGATAATGCATGGTATAGTAGCAGCTATTCACATACTTCAGTTGTTACACTTGTAGAATAAATGTTAAATGGAAGAATTAAATTTAAAAAATTCTTGTTTCAGGATACTGGAAACGTCTGAAACCAAAACTGATCACAGAAAGAAAAAAAAGGAAACAAAACTTCATCTGTTGTCTGAATGTCACAAGGAACTGTTTCAAACTCTGACAGCATAAATATTTTAGTAACTAATTAGCATAAACAAGCTAACACTGATGTTTTCCACGAGAAAGATGATGAACTAAGGCTTGGTTCCTTGCATGGATTCCACAGTCAAGAGTCAATGTATCATCCCAAGTTAATTACACAGCAAAACCCTCCCAAAGAGGAGTTATCAGAAGTATGGAGCTTCTACAGGAGATTTTGTGGAGTCTTTTTGTGCGGGAAGGAACATGTAAAGATGAGTCCAGCAGGAACCAGTTCCGGGGAAGGTGAAACAGGTCTCCAGGGGAGTGTATGAAAGGCTGGAAGCACCTGGCTGAGGGAACAAACACCCTGGTCAGCGAGTTGAGGAAACAGCATATTGAGCGCCTCAGATAAAACATTTCTCAAAGCTGATCTGTGCAGCATGGAAGCTGTGCCGCCGAGACTTTGCTTTCCTAATTAACCAACCACTAGAAACCCACCTGCACTTCCCTGGGCTGGTTTTCTTTCTAGAAGAAGAGTACCTGGAGCGGGAGGGAAGCTGCTTGTACCTTCTCTTTGAGCCTTGTTGGACTAATTGCATCCTTCAAATTTGCACAGTAATCCAGGGTTTCTGGGAGTCAATGAAGGGACTGAAGCCACATTTCATATTAGCTAATTGATGCTTGGCTTTTTAAGCAAAAATCAAATGACTTATCCTCTGAGAGTGCTGTAAGAACTAAATGAGACAATAAATGTCAAATTCTCAGCATGGCTCCTGGAACACAGTAGGCCCTTAATAGATGATAATTCCCAAACCACACATAGGGATCTATCTCATCACTGAAGGCAGAAACTAAATCCTATTTGCTTCTTTGTCCAACACATTACAAGAATATATTAAAGACTGGGTTATTCTTCATAGAAATGGGGCCAAAAAGAGTAGTGAAGGGAGGGAAGATACAGAATGTATCTTTCGATTACAGATCGAAAGATCTGTATCGATTACAGATCTAAGAAGATACAGAATGTGGGAGGGAGAATAACAATGAACAGCAGCCTGAGACAACCATTTATACAGAAAATGCCTAAATCACCTCCATTGTCTCTGAAGTCCAGGAGGAAGGAAGCGTGCAGGTGAAGCTTGTGCTATGGCCAGCTGCATATGGAGCAACCACTGGGGTTCAGAAAGTTGCCATGGCAACCAGAAACTTCACAGTGGGACTCAAGCACAGGTGATTTCTTAAGAAGTTCTTGCCTGGGGAACTGAGCATCAGCACTTAGCTCACACATAGGCTGCAGACAGCAGTAAGGTAGAAAATATCTATTATATAATTATCTTCCCTCCCTGAGGAAGTCCTATGTTACCTTGCCATGGAAAAAGGTACAGATGGGAAAGGTTGAGTGTTTGGTATGAGCCAGGCACTATGCCTAGGCTGTATCTACATATCAGTCCATCAACCCTTCCATCTATTCCCCCAGGTCTTTCTGAGCACTACCATCTTAGGGATGGGGCAAATGACAGTGAACAAAATAACCAATGTACTTGAAGCTAACATTTTAGATCATGAGAAATGCCTCCCTAAAATCTCCCCACAGCTAGCTGCTATTGTCATTATTTCTATTTTATAGAGAACCCCAGAGTAATCGAAAGATTTATTCATGTCATTCAGTTTGTATGTGCCAGGGACTAGAATAAGGGCCCATTCTGGTCCAGTCTATCACCTGTGTCATATGGATTCTCATTTCATCACAGAATAAGGTTTCTGGAACTCCACCACAAAGTTGTAGAAAGTATGGTCTTTGGAGACAGACATATCCATGTTCAAATCCTGGATTAAGCACAAAGTTTCTCTGTGACACCAGCCAACTGAGCCAACCTTCATAAATTAAAAGCTTCCATATGAGAAACTAAGAAAAGTGATCTTTTTCTGCAGCTAATGCAAGGACCAAATAAGATTACACACATAATTAACAGCAACAAAGAGCCTCGATACATGAAAGTTCCAGGATGTAACATGCTCATCATCAGATAGCTCAGGCTGTCACACTCTGATTCCCATTCTCCTCTGCAGCTCCCTCCCCAGGGAGCAGGAGCTGGGCTGAAGGAGTACACCGTCCTACAGAGTATATAAATTGCTGGGGCTGGAGAAAGTTAATAATCTTATTTTCTCAAATTTCCATTCCTTCTCACCCCTCAACTTCTCTCATGGCAGAAGAGAATGGCATAAAACGTTTTGCTTGAGAAATTCGATCAGAAATAACTTGGCATTGTTGATCCACCTACTGCCTATAATTTGGGGTGTGATTGATTCTTGGTTTAGAAATGCCAGCTTGAGAGAAGGAAATCAAATTTAAGTTAAATCTGGAATTGAATCAATCACATTTCACAATGAAGAAAATAGATCTAACCCCATTGGATCACTATGCATGGAAAACTTAAAGCTGTTCTGCACCCATTAATTCCTTCCTCCTAATATCCCTCAAGGATGGAAGGTCCCATTTTGAGAAGTCATTTATTTTTTTAAATAGGAAATGATGTTACAAGTAAGAGCTGGTATTCCAGTGACCCAGACACTAGGTTGAGAATACCAGGAGGTGAGAGACCACTTTGAGGAAGGAGAGCCTGAGTTTTGGATTTAGACATGGAGATTTCAATTCATACTTGTCTCCTTAAATAGCCATTTAACTTTTTGAAAAACATATAAATAACCTCAGTTTTCTAATCTACAAAATGGCAGTGATAATCCCCAACTGGTAGGGAAGCCTGGGGTTAAATGGGGCATGAATATTAAACCACTAAGCACTATGCCTGACATATGTTTTGGCTCTGTAAGTTGTCAGTGTCTTCCATCTCACTTGCTCAAAAGCTCACCACCCAACTGCCTCACACTCATCCTTTGTATGGACATCAGCAGATGCAGGACTTTTGCCTATGGTAGAAGTTGGGCTTTTATAGTTAGAAGCTGATCCCTGCAGAAAAGTCATGTTAGTTCTCTGAACTTTGACCTTAATAAATGGAAAGAAAGTCATTTGAGAAGCAGTTGCATTATGTACATTTCCTGTATGCCAGACCCCATATCATGTGCCCTCTTCTGCCTACAGCATGGTGACTACAATAGGTGCTCAGTGAAGGTCTACTAAATGAATAAGTGAGTGAATGCTTAAATGTTGTTTTCTTTTTCTACCAAGAGATGTCAGTATTAGAATATGTATTGTTTTCCTACCAAGCATAATCACTTTATCCGGTCAAGCTTAGTCCATATCTAGTTAGACATCACCCCAAAACCTCGGTGAGGTTCCAGTCTCCCTGCACATGAGGGTGACCGGAGGAAATTGCTGTAGAGCCTCATTAACCTCCTTGCGAGCCTCTGGGGACTACTGCAGCACCTGAGCTCCAGACCTCTGTGCTTCTGAGTGTATTTCTGGAAACTAAAATTGGAACACATTGTCTGACAAGTGCAAATGTCATGCTAGAAGCATGAAGAGAGGAAATCTGAAATTGGAGCTTTCTCAGAAACTCTAGAGTACCTGGCCCATATTCCCAGCCTGTCTTTTATGTCTACATTCTCCATGCATTTTTGTGTGATGCTTCAATATGCCACATCCTACTTTGTGGATCCACATCTGCCTTCATGCTTCCCCCATCCTTGTCATGAATGTGTGTGTGCATGTGCATGCATGTGTTTAAAACGTGCCAATCTCAGATCCATGGTAAACTCTAAATGATGACTATTTTACACAATCTCTCCAATTGCATAGGTTTGACCTTTGTAAGGTCCATGCATATGTACCTGCAGCTCTTGCCTGCCAGCAATTCCACTCCCAGATGGAAGAAGATCTAAATAGTCCTAAAATTTTGGTCTGGGCGCCAACTTTCAGTGTCTGATTTAAATACGATGCATCTCGTACCTCCTCTTAAGGGCAGCTATTGAGTTAGTTTAGGTAGTAATTACTTTGCCTTGAGCTTTTTGACCTCCAAATTAAATACTGCTAGCTTGCCTTGATTTCTATAAAATCACATTTTGATTGTCTTTGTGATACTTTGTAAAGATTGCCTTTTCTTTTGATAGCTTTTCGAGTAAGAAAGTCATCATTGCTTTATCCTCACTACAGTCAGCATTTCTATATAATTATGCATTGGACACTATAATTAAACTTTTTCATGAAGTATCTCATTTAATGATTACAGGATGTTTGTGAGATAGTTTCTTTTACCACCTACATTTGGCAAGGAAGAAGCAGGCTACTATTTCCCAAAGACCATGCAGCTCAGAAATAGTGAGGGTGAACTGAAGAACTGCTGGACATCAGGGGTAAACTCAAAATCACTACCATCCACAACATGTTTATTAACCTGCTGGATACTGCCTTTGCAGAGTAAAAGCAGCCACCCTCACCGCTGAGCCTTTTGCCTCAAGACCTCTGCTCACACTGTCAACCTGTGGTAACTGCCCATGAATTCACTGTGGCCTCCTTGTACCATGTGACTGCCTTTTCCAGAGTAACCTCTGCATCTGGAGAAGAAAGACATGAAAGGGTGGCAAAAGGAAAAAGGGAGACATGAGGAGAATGTTTCTATTCTCCTCTCCCCTCATTGCCAGAAAATATTACACAGCCTGCCTGTGGTATTCAGGGCCAAATCATCAACTGTGAGAATAGTGAGGGACAACACTAGCAGCTTCCTTCCAGGGAAAAGAAGAGTTTCTACAGCTAAGGCTTGAGTTCTTCATCTTGCTAAAGTAAAGCCACTGGGAGCAGACACTGAATAGGGCTTCAGAGAGCTGGTTATTCCAACTTCTTTATGGTCATTTGGGCAGCCATGTCTACAAAGGCAAAGGTGACTTTAAGACTGTGACAGTGGAGATCTTGACAAAGGTATGGGTGATGAATATATTACATATGATGTCATATTCCTTCTAGCCTTATTAGCTTACAAATTACTCTCAAATACCTCACTTCACCAAAACATTATTAGCAATTGCTGTCAAAGCCAGCAAACAAATGAAAAAACTGAGATTCCATTCTAAATTCATGTTCAAATACAGAGGGATAATTGGGCTCACCAGGCATATGTACTGACTATAGAACCATCTTTATAGAGAAGAAAATAAGGAAGCAATAGGCTACTTTAGTAATTTCTGCAAAGCTTGTGGTAAGTAATATCAGTAGATCCTACCAATGAACTTTGGCCTCTATGGCAGCTACTAGTCTAAAGATTATGTGTGTATCATCCTAGTCAAACTTCTTCATAGCCTGGAATTCCAGGGCTTGCAAATGCACCTAATAATGGGGAAAATCAAGACTTAACAGGTTATAGGAAAATGGTGAAGGAAAGTTTCCTGGCACCCCTTATCTGACTCCAATGTCTATACTCTTCTATTTTCCAAGTGTTATGAGGAAATAGTTTTATATTCACAGGAAAATGTGTGCAGAGAAGAAAAAGAGGCAGGCATAAGATGCTAGTTCATAAGGTTAGAGAGTATTCCACTTGTATTTAGCAGGCTGATGGAATGCATTAGAGGAAGAAAAAAAAATGCTACACTCAATAGATGGAATTGCAATGTGAAAATGAGAAACAGTCGAGAAGATGATTTAAAAGAGCTAAAGTTCAAGAAAGGCTCACAAATCTGGAAAAGGAAGAGACAGAGAAGAGGGCAATTGGGTTTCAATTTCACAGGTGAACATTAGCTGGTGTTAACAAAAATTATTTTTAAGACATTTAGTGGTTTACTCTTATTTTAGCTCTCTAAAACTATATACTATCCAGTTATGTCACCATACTCCTCCCTGCCCAAGGTGGAATTAAGAGTGTCAAAGAGAGTGAAGGATTGTCTTGCTAAGAGACATAGAAAAAGAGAAGATACAAGTTTCCATAACAACTGTAAAAATACGAATTGATAAGCATTCACTTCTCTGAAGGACATCCAGCTCTTCTGTTCACAGGACTTGCCTGAAAAGTCACCATTCATTTTCATGGGTCAGGGATGGTGAACCTTGTAGAGCTTTCAGTGACAACCAACAGCCCACTACAGCATGGGCACCACAGGGTTATCACCACTGTTTGAGATGCTTTCCGTGGACTTTGGCCCAAGGTTGTGAAAGGAAGATGAAGGAAATGCATTTGTGGTGCATTTGATCCTCACTGGACCTTATGTCATGTCTTTTACCTACAGAATCTCTCTTACCGTGTGTGTCCAGTAAAATTTAGATAGTAAAAGCACAAAAGATTTAACAGAGTTCTCCAAATCTTCCAAACTAGCAAGGGACAGAGATAGAATAAAACCAACTCCTGTTGACATCCAACTCAATGTTCCTGCCAACCTTTCTCAGCACCTGCAGAACTGCACAGACTGTCACACTGCTTCTATAAGTGTAGACATCCTTTCATCTCTGTACTCAGTCCTTTTTCTTTCTCCTGACACTTAGACTGCATAGAAGAAATAATAGAAAATGGTTTTTTTCCTGATGGTTCATAACCCTTTCACTGCAGTTACATTTGTTGGCCTATCTCCTTGTGACTGTCCATCTGCCTTTCCACCTCAAATGTTTTCCATTCTACTTTTCTCAACTTGTATAAGAGAGATCAGCTTTAGAAGATCAAACAGAATTCCCATCTCCCAGAAGTTACTTTGAACAGTGCAACTCACCTGAACCCAATGTTCCTTTTATCTGTCCCCTCGTATGTCAGCTGTGCTAATTTGAAACACAGAATCTTAAAACAACAAGAATCAGCAAGAGTCTTGACTTCACAATACAGGTCATTTTTCCATTGTTTCAGCATGGACATTCAGCCTACATCTGAACATCACTTAAACTTGGATCTTGTAAACTCAAACATCTTTAAATTAATGATAATAATGGCAGTAATAATGACATTTTTCATCATACACAAATATTCCCACAAAATGACTTAACAGAATGATATGCAATAGAAAGGAACATGGATTTAAGAATGAAGATAAATTTAGGCTTAAATCTTATTTTTGTCATTTTCTAGTTGACATTTAACAAATATACTTTTTATCTATAGAACAGACCCTCTTCCATAGGATTATTAGAAATACTAAAATGGATAATACATACCATAGAACAGAAAGTCTATGACAAGCAGCTTTCAGCATTGTCACCATCAAAATCATGAGCACCATCATTATCATCCACACCATATCATCAAATTTTGGTCCAAGAAATGTAACCACTGATCACTCTACCAACAAGAATATCTTATAAATTTAAGATGGGTCAAAAGCAATAGAAAGATCATGAAACCAAGAGAAGAGTAAACATATGGCCTGAGTAAGCACAAACACATGATGAGCATGTCCAATGTGCACAGCATTTTCTGGGCCCTCTGCACCTATTGTTCATGCATTTTTCTTAACAACTGTTGATCAGAATGCTCCGTATTAATGATGCACAGTAGAGTATAGCAATGAAAAGAATTCAGAGTTTGACTTGAACTTGGGGAAGAGAAATGGTCTGGTCACAGACCAGGCAGCTTCAGAGTGGATCCTTGAAGCTCAGACCTAGGTGATTTTCTAAATAAGACGTGGATAAATGGTTCATGATTCTGAAGAAGGTAATCAGGATTGGATAGGAGGTGACATCAGGAGAAGACAATAAATGAAGATTTGTGGTGTTTCACTCTGAAGCAAGAAAGTTTGAGCCCGAAGGACCTTGTGATAAGGACATGATACGAAATATACAAGGGGCTCCATTGTGGCAGGTGAAAGGCAAGCCATGCTCCCAGGCCACCATGGGATACTTGTCTAGATCAGCTGCAGGCGGAAGAAGGAGACCAGTCACTGAAGCAGGATGTGAGTGAGTCAGTGGCCAGGAGCAACCCAGACATATTAGTAGTTAGAGTAACAAATGATGCTGCTACTTGGCTACAGTGCTCCTTGCTGCTCAGGGATGCACTGTGTGCTGTTTTGTGAGATGTACAAAATATTCCTCTGAAGAAGCCGTGGGTTCCCAGCCTAATTGCTATCACTCTCTGTGCCAGCCTAGGCTGCATGGCCCAGAAGTTGTGGTTTTCTTTTTTCTTTTTTTTTTTTCCTGGAGAAGATGTGTCACTTTCCTGTCCCTGCATACTGCTGGAGCCACAAGCTGGTGAGAGACTGATTGAGCCACAGCAGAGCCAGAAGCCCAGAGTACAGAGATGTAGTCAGAAGAAGAGCAGCTGCGGAGGATCAGGCCAGTGCACAGACAGAACAATGGGGCTCTACTCATCGCAGGGAGGGTGCAAGTGGTCTGCTGAGGACCTGAGCCCATGGAAGCTTCCAATCATTGTGAACTAAATGCAGAAGCATTGACATGCTTTTCTGGGATATTTATCTGCACAGAACAAAATGACTGTCCCCATGTATATGGAATTATTTTGTTCTGTTCTTTTTTTTGTTGGTTTGGTCAGTGTGTGTGTGTGTGTGTGTGTGTGTGTGTAGTATCATAGGCATGTGTAGGCATGCTTCTTGGTATTCTGTGTTATTTCATTTCATTTTCTCATGTCAATGACTGCTTCATAGTGTTATTTAACTTTGCTTAATTGTTAGTTCAATAATTGGATTTAATCCATCTATCCTGTCTCTCAATTCCCATTAATATTCCTTATCTTCTTTTTTAAAAAATTCTGTTCATGGGCCAGGGGTTTAATTCAGTGGTTCCGGTGCCTGTCTTGCAAGTGCAAGGGTCCGGGTTTGATCCCCAGTTAACCACATAACAATACTGGGTGTGGAGACTTACCCCAGCAGCAATCAGTAACTCATACCACAGTGCCGGGCATGGTGGCTCATGCCTGTAATTGGGCAGAGGCAGGAGGATTGCTGTGATGTGAGTTTGAGGCTGAGCTCAGGGCCAGCCTGAACCACAAAAAGTGAGACCCTGTCTCAAAAAACCTTAAAAAAATTCTGTTCATATATATATATTTCTGTCCATCCTCACGTTCCCTCTTTTTCTTTAATATATATTATTAGTGTTAATCTGAATACTATTAATGTTTAATTTTATACCCTTTAATTTCATACCCTTGTATTACTTTGTCTTTTCTTAGGTTAGTGAAAATATTTTAAAATAATGTCTTAATTATATGATAATACATGATGTGATTCTCAATTGCTAATATTACTAGTAGTTATTTCGCCTCTTGAAATAGTTATTTTTCCCTTGGGGA
>PVIR01002827.1:0-96763 GCA_004026965.1 Petromus typicus
AATTTAACACTTTTTATGTTAAATTTCTGAAGTATTCTTTTTCAAAGGTTAAAATGCTTGTACTGATAACAATGACAAGAACATAGTGGAGAAATTTAATAAATGTGTTCTTTTGAATTTATTTGGCCTTCTGAATTAAAAGTGGCCACATTTCTTGACAGAGTATCTCTAATAATTAGCATAGCCTAGTGCTTGAGTCAGTGCATACTGAAAGAAAGATTCTATTTAATTTCAAAGAAAATTTATTGGAAGAAATTTCATGTGGAATTTTATGATGAAATAAACATCTGAATTGTTTTCAATGCCATGAAGATATTATTAGCTGCTGGGCTATTCAAATGTAACCAACAAGGGCTAGTGTGTGTGTGTGTGTGTGTGTGTGTGTGTGTGTGTGTGCGTGTGTGTGTGTAGATTACATCAAAGAGTATCAGGATCAGAGTTGACAGCTGGTAATTGAAGTGGTAAAGTACCTGCAGTATGTCCTTCTGTATGTAGTTCTAGATTTCAAAGACTTTCCCCATCTGGCAAAGTGAAAATGCTCACTGTACTTGAAAACTGTGTCTCTTTTCCTGTACTTTCTCCAGATATATACATAGGGACATAAATTATTTGAGATGAAATATGGCATTGCAATGATGCAGTGTGATTTAGTTCTCTTTGCATTCCTGAAAACAAATGATTGTACAGTTCTGAAGGATCTGATACTAGAGGACAAAGTCAAAGAGAGCAGACGATATGGAGTGGGTAGGCCATGGGACTCTGAGCAAAGACTGTATGAGAGGACTAGCTTGTACTCTCGTATCTATCCTGGGAACTGCTCCATGCCCCCACCAGGAATGCAGACCTCAGGCCCTATCCAGGCCTTTCCACATCCCACCAGCCCAGCTAACACCATCAGTGTATGCTCTGGGGCTCCACATCCTGGTGCACGCACATAGAGGCACACGTGAACCGGAGCAGAGAGGACGTATCAGCATCTTCCTCACATTCTTTGGTAAAGTCCAGTGAGAAAGGATTCTATATCCATGAGAACCTATTCAATGTAATATACTCTATCACCACCTTATGGACCACATAATATTATAATAAAAAGGACTTTGAGAAACTTTGTAATCAAGAAATCAATTTAAGTTATATTCATTACAGGAATTTGACCAACAGAAGTCCACAAAGTAATTTGTTAACCATATATTTATAATTATATATCAGTACTTTGGAAACAAGCTGTATAGTTTATTTTAAATTCATTTCTGCTTGCAAATATATTTCATGAGGATTAAATGTTCTTGTAAGCATATCTTAATTTTAATGAATTGAGGGCTCTTTGGTTCTTTTTTACTGTCTGATTAGAACTGGACAAGAAATGTTGGGGAAATTAATTTTCATACATTTTGATGGGGAAATGACCCTCCGTGACACAGCTGACTAAGTAAACAACAAGCATTTTTCTCTAATTAACAATGTGAAAACCACAGCTTTCCACAAGAAATGTTTATGTGTTGTATGAACTGACCAGTTGTATCTCCTTGAAATTCAGATGCTGAAACCTCACACCCTAACCTGGGAGTTTCAGGAGGAAATGAGTCCAAAAGGGTGTCTCTCTCATGAATGTCAGACCTAAGTATGTGTCACAGAGGAGACAGAGACCATATCATGACAAATTCATATTTACTAACATGCTTTGTGTGCTTCAGACATCACATAGATTATTTATCTGTACCTCACAGCAGTCCCGTCCACATGATGAGGTAGTTGCATAGTTTCCCGTAACCGTCAGGGCACAGTGCCTGATCACTGCCACTCTGGTATCATAGCAGCGTGAATGAGGGAAGAAACAAGTGTCTCATCCCAGCAGCACTTGTGCAGGTGGTACCCAGGTAACACGAATTCGCAGGTGTGCATTTGGCCCTCTTTTCCAGAATGGTCAGTCTTCAGATGTATAATCTAGAGAAGCCAGGAAGACATGTTAGAAGAAATGAAGCCGATTATTGATAAAATTTTGTTGGTGGTTCATTCTCATTGGAGCAGAAAGAGAAGAATAAAGACAAGAATGGGCTTTTTAAAATAATAATCTTTCTCTTAGATTTCTTCCTAGGTTCCTACGTTTCATCAGGTTGCTCTTTTACTTAACTAGAAATTGGGCTCAGCATCAAGATGAAAGAACAGCAGAAAGTCTTTGAATCACAAGTCAAACTCCTTCATTTATATGTATAATTATAAATTCACATACACATACACATATACATACAGTAATATTTTGGTTTACAAATACTTGTCTCTGTAAATGGTTCACTTCACATACAAATGCATTCAGGAAAATTTTGTTTCTATTTTGAAACTCCAATTGTTTTACAAACTCAACCACGATCATCTTCCCCCCATCAACACAGACACAAGTCCTGCCATCTTCCCCTAAGCCACAAAATAAATTAAGCTCATAAACCAAAGTACTACTGTATATTCTTTGGTTGATATTGAAAATCTATTCTTCTTACTTTGGAAGATTTCAGGATTAAGGTAGAGAACTAACTATGAGGCTCAACTTGCTGTTGACATATGCTCCTCAAAAACCTATTTTCTGTTGTGACTCATGGTGAGTACTGAGAGATCCTCAAGAAAGGATTGTAAAACCATCTGAAAAGTTATGTTGGTGTCCTTGAAATCACTGATTTGTGAAGAAAAAAAAAAAGGACTTTTTTTTTTTTTTTTTTTTTTTTTTTTTACAAGGATCAAACTGGGGACCTTGCAGGTACTAGAATCATGGAGCTACATCTTCAGCTCTTAAGGACTGCTTTAAGCTTTGCTTTCCTGGGAACTACGTTGATATAAGAACAGAAACATTCCATGTTATAATTTTACAATGGTTTATTTACATGGTAGAAAATATAAAGTTATATTAATGTGAATGTTCACACAACTGGTAACTTGATCGGTGAAAATCTGTGCCTCATAACATTCATGTTAACGTTCTCCTGAAAATTCTCCAAAGCTTATTTTTAGTGACTGAGCAAGATACCAATTCATGAGAAAATATCCACAGCTACTAAATGATTGGAATAGAACTTAGTAAATTATAATTTTTAACTAAAGTCGCTGGAATTTCTTTGGTCTGAGGATTCTTTTTGTCAGATTCTTCTTCATCGTCTGATTTGACACTGATTTTTCTTTTTGAGCTTTCAAAGCTTTGCATCCTAGTTACTTTTCTGTAACGGGAGAGAGAACATTCTCTGACACTCTTCATTTAAAAGAGTAGACTTTTACTTGAGTTGATGGTTTTTAAAGATTTCAGTTCACAATCTGCTGACTCAAAAAGCAGGAAGCACCTGATGCAAGACCCTGCTGTGAAGAACGTCAGGATCACAACATGGAGGCCAGGAAGCTCCATGAGAAGAAGACGAAGAGAGAAGGGGGAGCTGGAAAGGGGTAAACACTCCCAGGTCGTGTCTCCAAGTCTCTGACCTCTCCAGGTCAGACCAAGCTTCGGAACAGATGTCAGCTCTCACGTCCTCTGGATTTAATCACTTTTCCGAGCTCCATCTATGATAGCACCAAATCCTAACCACTAGACCACCAGGGACAAGCTTCACCTAGGAATAGGTGAGGTCTTGGGGGGACATTGTTAGTCTAAACCACAGCACCAAGAGAAAACCATACTTTATGAGAAAAAGCCAACAAATGTGTCCTGTACATTGATTCGAGATAAGCCCGACTTTTCTTTTCAAGGAGCTCTTGTCATTGTGTTGGAGAAAGATGAAAAGCAGGATAAAATACCGCAGCCCTGGAGGAGGGTGCGTCATGAAGAGGGCAGCTACTTCATATTCACAGCAGATGAGAAGTCTGCAGAGTCCAGAGCGATGAACAGGGCAGGTGTGAGGGGGGGGGGAAACAGTCCATGTCCGCAGGAGATCACGTGGTGGAAGAATCAGCTTTTGATACAAAGACATTTGATAGCGTCGAACAACTATGAGAAAACGTGTGAGGGTGGAGTAAACACATGGCGAGCGAGGAAGGCTCAGTGGGAGTGTGCAGGCTTTGGCCTACAGGAGAACGGATTTTACTCAGAAATGAGGGGCAGCTCTCCAGAGTGCAACCCGGACTGACTGACGAAACTTTGTGTCTGTTGATAAAAGCAGTTATCAGACAAATGTCATCACATGCCCTACCGAGGCAAGTCTTAGTGTGATTTCCAGATCTCCCGTGACAATTCAGGTCTATGTGCCTCAGGTTTTCAACTGGAGAGTGAAGGTTTAAGGAAAAATAGCTATGGTTCATTATATCCTTAGCAGGAAATATCCAACCTATTGCCTTCTGCACAGTATCTATTTGCTAATATGTGTTTTTATTTTAACCGAGTAAGACTGTGGTATGCAACTTTATTTGAGATTTGATCTCCTCTGCTGAAGTTGGACACATGTATCAGAGATGTATCTCTCATGCACAGAAAGAGTCAGGGAGAAAAAGAGGGGGCATATATGTAATATGAGTATAGGTATGTAATCAGTGGGGATAGCTGTTTTCCACTGTACAGCATGCTGCTAGCTACAACCACATGGGTTTATATTCTAAACATGAGACTATAAATTTTTTATCAATTCTGAGTTAGAGAAATATTAAACTCTTTGATACATTTCATGAGTATAGAAACATATTCAGAAAATTAAAGGAGCTGTATGGAGTCCCGTTTCTAGGAAGTCACTGAATGGAACTCAATTCATCAGCATTCCAGGGTTTTAAAGCTCCGATTTACTATATTTCTGCATCATGCCTCTGTGACTCTGTTTCACGCAAGTATCTACTAAGGCACTGAAATGTTCAAAGTGAGTCTATGATAATCACTGTGTATGTAGTGTCATATTAATACCTTGAAATATTTTATCTCTTTAGTAAATAAGACAATTATATGAATTTAAATAAATGTAGAAGAAACTAAAGTAAGGAAAACAGATATCAGAGCCACAAAATCTCTTTTTTGCCTTTACATGAGTAGTATAATTCCACTTTTGAAAAGTAAACTTTTTTGAGCAATATTTTGCTCTGCATACTTGCAGAAGTTTCTATCCATGTGAACTATACCAAGGGTGGTGTCCTTATCAAGACTTTACCCCCAGCCCCATTCCCAGAATCTCATAGTGTTACACTCTAGGAATGGTTAGAAAGTACTGTGACCACACTTTCATTGATGAACATTAGATTGTCTTCAAAGATTTATAAAGTTAATTCAGACTCTGAATTAATTCAGACTCTGAAAGATCTAAATTAAAACCTGATTCAATTAGAGTTGATATAGTTATTTTGAAGGTTTTTTTTTTTTAAATCAATAATCCAAAATTCAGTATTTTAAAATTTCATGCTTTTTACTTTTTCTTTGCAAAATTATTTATGTCATATTTTATGGAAATCCTTTCTGAAGCTTTCTGCTATGTCCATCCACTCTAGACTGAGGTCCAGGGCCCAATTCTGAGCAACACCTTTACTCCTCCTGCGTTCCAAGCTGGACACCTGCAAAGGAGCTGCAAAGACTGATAATGTTTGTCTAGAATTCATGGCTTTAAAAAAGATATAAGGTATAATAAGGGAATAGATTGCACTATTTTTTCACAACTTTCTTTGTTTCTGCTTAAACAATATTACTATATTGTGGATGTCAGACAATGCAGTGTAGAAAGGTTTCATAACTGAGCAAAAGTGTTCAGAACATGGCTTCTGTTTTCTTCTTTCTCAGTTGTTGTGGTAGGTCTAGATGTCCTCTAAAGCTTCATATGGTCTTATGTGGGTGAATCAGGAGTAAGAGATGATGGGATTAAGGCTTACTGATTATTCAGCCACTACTCGTGAGTGATTTGTTTGGCACTATCCTAATCCTGGTAGTCTGTATAAGATAAAAGGGGAAGATAGATACTGTTAAGGCCCCTCATTGCTTTTCTACCTTCTAGTTTCTGTGGACTATTTCTTCTCTGTCAAGCCATCCTGCGTTGGAGCCAGCTGATTATAGACTGAAACCTCTACAAACTGGAAACAAAATAAGCCTTTCCCACTGAAACTCTTTGTGATGAGTATTTTGTCTCAGCAACAAAAGAAAATTAACCAAGACATCTGACATGGATTTCCTAGATAGGAAAATTCACAGACTCCCTGTGCTCTGGAGTGGTCTTGCCTCTGACGTCTGATGGATATGTAGCACTAAACAAAATAAATCCTTGTTTGTATACACTAGTCCTATTTTGAGACTGTTATCACACAAGAGTAAATGAATCCTTAGCAATATATAAATTGAGAATAAGAATTGTAGAGTTAGTGTAATAAATTCCAAAATATACAGTAGTGACTCTGTGATGTGTAGTAGATTATTTGCAAAGTTGACTACAGTAATTCTTGCCATTGAGTGTGTAGTTTTCTTCAGAAAGTTTAACAAACTCAAAAGTCCAGAAAGGTCAATATAAGCAATGAACAAAAATTGTTGGCCCTGACCAAAATCTAATAAGGATTAGAATCTAACAAGGCTTTTGGGTCTTAGGACTATCTAAAGATTCGCCTGAATTAGAATGAAGTGGCTGTGCCTACCTGAAATAACTTTGGGGGTCTCAACAGTCTTAGGACAGGTAAGAGGCTGGAAAGCTTCTTGGTTTCGAAAGAGCCCAAATTCTCCAACCTCTTCCTCAGAGTTATTCAAAGAGAATAATAAGAATTGGACTTTCAAAGATAGAATTTAAATTTTTACTTTAGAATAATGCATGAAGAATACCTATAGGATATAAATTTGAAGACATGTGAAGAAACATTCTCATCCCTTAAGCAGGAGGATTTCAGAGCACTCATCATGGAGAGTACACCACAGAGCTCTCTCCGTGCGCTCTGCCTGTCCCGACCCTCACTGACTGGTATTGTGCATGTTGAGATGAGGGAAGTCTTTCCTTTTGCATGATAAGGCACATAGGGTCCATAAGCTGTTAGCTCTGAAATGTGGCCACTTTTCTTAGAGAAACTGATTGACACAAGGATTACCATGATGATCTTGATAAAACTGGAGTTTGTATCAAGAAAGCCTAGAAAAGCTGCAGGGAAACACTAGGAGATGAAGGAAGGTTGGCACACCAGCTTGGCTATGAGTGCGACTGGAACCTGAGCGAACCAGACGTTCCAAGCCCAGCTGTTACTGTGTATTCAGAAGGAAATGTTATTACAGCTTTTTTTTTTGCATTTGTTTTTCTATTGCATAATGTAACTCAATAATGGAAACTCCTTACAATCTTAAAGTAATTTCACTTCCACATTCATATAGCTATATTTTAATGTTCTTCTTTATTCAGACTAGCGCTGAGAAAATGAGTGACATTTCTGCCAGACCCATTACTGAGCCCGTATACACATGAAGAGCCACATTATGTGTTTATGTCCTGTGCACATAAGTTTGTAGGTTAATTTGTGGCTCAGTAGCAGGCTCCATTGCCAATTTTAGTGACATATCAATGATTCCTTGTCACCCTCCCCCCAACAAGGAGCAGGATAGGTACTGAGAATTTCAGTCTTGTGCCGTGGGTTGTTATTTCATTCTGAAGGGAGAACACCATTTCCTCCTGCTTCGTTTATGTTTTTGTGCTCCTCTTGCTCTGGTGCTCAGAAAGCAGGAGCTTCTGAGAGTACACAGGTGTGGGGCAGTAAACCAAGGATGCCACAAGTTCTGACTGAGAGGCCAGGGCCCTCATGACACCCTGCTGAGACCCACACACAAGACCAAGGTCCACTCTGGTTTCGTGACAAGAAGTTGCCATCATACTGCTTTGCCTCCTGTGATTTGAGCATTGAGCTAAATGCTAACTTTATTTTAATCTTTCAACAACTCTACAAATAGCTGTAATAATCCTTTAAGTTAATAGCTGAAGACACAAGTGGAAGAGTCATTAGGTATCGTGCAGGGAGGAAGTGGTGGCTCTGAGATGTGGACCCGGGAATCGGACTTCATAGCGCTTCCCATGGTTCTTTGCCTTCTGACAAAAGTACTAAGTTTCGCCCAGCAGGTTGGAATGTGAGAAATACCACGGAGTTTGGGGAAATTTCCAGCACTCCAAAGTCAAGGGGAGAGATTGGGCTGTAAGAACAATATGGCGCTTCTTCAAAGTGTAAGACTTTATGATAAAACATACCCCTTCCCTGCTCTTGTGTTTCTGGTTACTTAAGTAAATTCAAATGCACTACCGTAATTGAAAGACTGGTTAAAGCAGAGATGAGACTTGGCAAGGCAGGTGTCCTCCTAAAGGAGTAGGAAATTGAAGAAAATGGAATACAGGCATCACTTAAAAATGTATTTAATTTAAGTGTTTTCAGTTTGAAAAACCCAAGTAGCAATGCGTAGTCACTCAGCGCTGTTGTCATCACTGCTGCCCTCTTAAATGACCACTCAGCACTTACTGCAGTGCCAATCTCTGGCTGACATAAAGGGTTACCCACAACTGTGTCCCAAGTCTTGCTTCTTCAATAGGAGTTCTCTTTGCTGAGAAATTCTCCAGAAATGAGCAACCTGAAACGTGGTGGAAGTCCATCCCTATCACCTCTTCACTGAGCATTAAGTGAAACTTGGTCTCTGCAACTGTTCTGTGCAAGTACCTCGATTTCCTCTCACTCAGAGCAGCCACCCCTAAAAACAGCTGTCAGTGGACCTCACTCTGACATTTCTCTTCTACTACAACAAGGATATCACATTTCACTCATGTTTATATTAATTCTAGTCACAGAAACCAAGACTTAGTTCTTCCATAGCTTTTGTGCATATATAACTCTTCTACAAATGTATTTAAAATCTGCACTCTCCCAACTTAGCAGAGGTAGAAACATGTTTTTAGTAAAATGAATTTTGTTACACTTTATTTATTTTGGTACCAGGGATCAAACTCAGGACCTTGTGCTCGTGAGGCAGGTACAGTACCACTGAGTTACATCGCTGGCCCTTGAATGCATTTTAAACAGAAACAGAAAGATTCTTTTTTGGATGAAGATTCTGTGACAAGTCACTTCATAGAGATCAGATAAAAGTTCAGACAAAAGTCCTGACTGATCCATACTTGTCACTGCAGGACCAGTGAAGTAACTGAAAGCTTTTGCTTTCAATTTTTTTCTACTTTTACTTAAAAGTGTTTTTTTTTTTTATCACATGATTTCCAGAAATAGGACACTTGTGTTTATATTTACTAAATGCAGAAAAGCAAGGGAAGTTTTGTACTCTCAAAAGGAGTTGTCTTGTATTTCTAGTTACTTGGACATTACTTGATAGAAGAAACTTAAAATTTATGGATTTTGGGCCAAGGATTTTAGCCCAGTGGTTCCAGTGCTTGCTTTGCAAGTGCAAGTTTCCAGATTTAATCCCGGTAACCATATACAACAATGCAGGGCGTGGAAACTCACACCCACCAGCAATCAGTACCACATACCACAGTGCCAGTGCTGGGTGTGATGGCTTATGCCTGTAATCTCAGAATTTGGGAGGCAGAGGCAGGAGGATTGCTGTGAGTTCCAGGCTCACCTGGACTACCAAGCAAACTCAGGGCCAGCCTGAACTACAAAACAAAAGCCTGTCTTTAAAAAAAATGTGGTTTTTGCTGTGCCTCATCCATTTTCAAGAGATATCCAACCATTTCCAAGAGGAGAGGGAGAACTGTCAGAAGGGTGCAATTTAACATCAAGATATGAAATATAGATCTTAATTATATCCAACAGTTTTGATATGTTTTAGAAATGGAAGACTGAGCCCTTTAGGGAAACTCATTAATTTACATTGACGAAGCTCTTTTGGACAGAGCTCACTCCCTTTGCTCACTCATGGGTCAGGGTGAGGAGACTCCCACTCCCACCCTTGCTGCCCGCCTTCCAGCTTTTGAGACCTCAGAGTGATGCTTGTGTCACTGCGCCACATCTAACCAGCGAAAGCAACATCCTGTCACAATACTCATCAGCTGAAAGCAGAGAGGCTTGGGTTCAACACTTGGACTGAATTCTCAATGGCTTTTTCTCTTAGACTCGATATTTAACTGACTTCAATTTTTATAAGACCGAACATAAAAGTCTCAGTGGAGTAGGTCTATTATGGAGATTAGGTGAAAAGTGCAGGAATATTTGGGAGGACTCTTTATCTACTGTAAACTGTTTTAAATACAATTCTTATCACAGTTCACAAGCTATCAGAACATAATTCATCAAATTATTTCAGATTCTGCCATCAAATCCTGTGATGTATGATGGACCACATGCCCTACACACAGGCACAAGCATGCATCCCTCAAGATGGAATTTGCTCTTTCAGGAAAAATAAAATCTGGTACAAAACTTAGTATATATTCAAGCTTGTATATTTATACACACAAAATATAGAAAATATATCGTTCTTTGAGAATTGCTTTTAGTTTTATTTACAAACTAACAAGGATCATCACATCCCTGTGCAGATTTTACACTACTTTTGACAAACTTTTCTGACAGCAGTGCCTCCTACCATTTTGGACTCAATCGCAGATACTTTGGAAATCACAAAGCCTCCAAGAAGGCAGAAAGACTGGGAATTCAAGATGCTGTGAATACTGTCAGAAAGGCTACTTCGTGTGTACTTGTTACCTGGTTTCCAAAATAAATTGGAAAAATCTAGTTAGCTGGATGAATTTGAATAAATTCCCTCATTCTTTACAGCTTTTTAGGGCAAAGTCATTAATTTTTCTTCAAGCTTGACATTTTTTTTTCTTAATTCTCAACAAGAGCAGCCAATCTCTACTCAAATCCAATCCATCTGTCCGACATCCCAGCAAAAGTGGGCATCAGGCTGTATTTTGGTGATGCAGTAAAATTTGTATTGGCACCAAGAAAGCTAAGAGCAGAGAAATCTCACCATGCTCAGTGTTGATATGGAAACAGTGGAATATAGAGGCATTCATACAGGGAATTGATGAAATAATGTTTTGGTTAAAATTACACAAGCTTCTTGTTTTCAATCCAGCATCATCGCTGCTTCTCCCAGCTTTGCGTTTTGGTATCAGTGAGCCATATTACTATGACATATGACAGGTAGAGAACGAGAGATTCCACCAGTCTTTGAAACACTCAAGTGCCCCCTTGGACTAGATGCAAGATTTCTGATGGCTTTGCTAATCTGCAGCCATCCCTCGGGCTGCGATAGTCTGACTTCACCTTTCCAAACTTGTTAGAGGACCTCAAGTCTCACGGAAGCCGTCTAAGCTCTGGAGGTTCACTTGCCTCATGTGGAGGCTGAGGCTATTGGGCTTGGAATCAGAGGGATTCCAGAAGCAGATCCCAGATCCAGGATCCAGATGCAGTGTTTCGTAGGAAATACTGGCAGGGAAGTGGAGAAGGGACAGATCATTAACACTGAATTAAATTATCTTGGTGGATTCCTGAAGATTAATCTTTTGGAAAACTCTAAGCATCAGAGTAGAACTTCCCTGTCGAAGTCTGCCTGTGTGATGGCAAAATGAGGATACATGTGCATCAACTCCCATTAACACTGGTTCGGAACTGCACGTGAGTACAGAGACTTCTGAAATAGGTGGCCAGTGGTGAGCTTGGACAGTGCACTGGATATAATCAGATGTTCTCCGGAGGCTGGGAGTCAGGTGCTACTTACTACCATGGTCAAGCCACAGAGACACGATATGGCTGTATCCCATCTGTCTGTCAAAAGCCATTTAGTCCTCAACGTCTTCTCGAAAAATGTTCGTGACATCAGGCCCCACCTGCCCTACTTGGCACTCATTACGTCCTTAGTTCTGTTTCTGTACAATTTTTAAATAATTGTTTTAACAGATATAGATCATATCTCAAGACCTTTAGTGTAGACTTTGTAGTTCAAGCTTGTTGAATTAGAAAGATTTGATTGAGTATGTATTTATATGAAAGTAGGAATTTGGATGGGCATTTCAGAGACTGTAATGACTAACATACTTTTCTCATATAATAATTTCTACTCTTTTGTGTTGTAATATACAGGATTCAAGTTAATGGGGAGAATTAAAAAGAAATTTTTTAAAAAGGAATTATACAGATGACCAGGAACATTGAGCAACAGATGTGTTGTTTACTGTTCTTTTCAACTCAAAAATTCTGCAAAATAACCTAACATATATCCCTAGGCCTCAACTCCCAAAGACAAAAAGTGAAATTAGATTAAAAGTTTCAAAGCTCTTTAATCTAGTCTAATTGGCATTGTTCATCTTTATTCTTTGATCTATCACAAAAAGTCTCCTTGGTGATTTCCAACATGCTTCTTCTGTGAAGGATATTTTCTTAATTACTGTATCATTACCACCTCAGATGGTGCCTGAGATGGACTTTCACATGTTCTGAGATGTAGGTGTTCTCTTGGCCTGAACCTCCTGTTAAATGAATAAACAGGAGAAGGAGCCAGGTGATGTATACGTGTGGATCGAGATGTCAGATGTGAATCCAAGTGGGCCTTTAGATATATTTCTGGTCAGTTAAGGAACCAAAGGCATTACCTTTCATTCTAATAACATAGATACCTGAGACTAAGCATACACTAAATACAATGAAATTCAGGAGGATACTGTGAACTAGAGAGAAATATTAGTGAATGCTTTGGGAACAGTTCCATTGCATTAGGAAGAAGAGTCAGGATAATGTGAGCATGAAATATTTCTCCCAGAATTATCACAGAGTAGATATGTATATTCGAAATGTGATTTTTATCATTGAATTGTAAGATTAGACAGGATACTTAAAGTTTTTTGGCTTATAACATTTTTTGATTTTTGTGTTTAATGGAATCATTAAAAATTATTTAACTATGTGAGAATTTAATAAAGTTTGATAAAAGCAGTGAACCAAATACTCAATCTGCTAATGAAAATCTGCTATCTTGAGATTTACAATGGCCCTGGGGGGAAGTTCTGGGGGTGGTTAAGAAAGTGAGTATTGGCTGTAGCTGGAGTTTTTTCTGCTTCCGTCATTTGATAGCTGAGATGTTTGGTACTGTTGTCACTGGGAGACTCAGTTTTATGAGATGTATACTACGAATAATTCCTGCTTCACATAGCTTTTGTACATGAAATTGAAAACTGTACCTCTGGCACAAGGAATACTCACTATTCAGCTAGTCCTTTATTCTGTCTCTAGGTAGGAAGAGTTCAGCTAAAGTCTCATGCCAAAAAGGCAAACTTTGACCATTCGAATGCTATCACATGATTGGCCCATAGAAGTTTTTGCATCTTGTGATGAAGCAGATGACATGAAATGCAAGCCTATAACTTTATAGATCTTTAGAAGGGTCAGCAGATTAGAAGGAAAGTTGCTTTAATTAAGGAACAGTATTTAGCACATGCCTTGCTACTGTCACTAGAGTAACTGATTTCCCATTTTATTTCTTTTTAATAAGTAATGTGTTTCATAATCAGTTATTTTAAAAAAGTGATTTATTGCTATAAAATTTACTGTTAATTTGAGCTTGAATATTTTCAAAACTAAAATACTAACAGCTATGCATTTAAAGGTTCATTTTGCAAACTAGTCTATGTTTGCATTTTTTCACAAAAGTACATGTAGTACATCATAACAGTTTTAAAGAAATTTATTATTGCTTTGAAATATGTATGTAAACTGACTAAAGATGAATTAGCAAATATGTGTGAGTAAAAACTTTGTAAATTTGTAATTCTAACATCTAGAGATAAAAAAATATTAGAAATACCTTCTAGTTCATCTCACTCATTAATTCATGTTAATTGATCTTTTATTTAAAATAGATTTGTTTTTACAGGGTTATCTCTATTAAATCAACTTCTTCCACTTCATAATAGCCTTCTTATTATTAAATTTTTTAAAATAAGGTTTTTTTTTAAGTCTGCAAAATATTCTCCAGTTTTAATCGTTACCCTACTTTGGAACAGTGATTTATTTCCAATCGTTTGTTACAATAAATTTACTGCAGTTTATGATATCCTTGGTCATAAACTATTGGTGCATATCTGATTATGTCTTCAGGGTAAATTCTCTGAAATATAATTACTAGAGCAAAGAATACAAATGCTTTTAAATCTCTTGTTTCACCTTATTAAATTTCTCTCCAGAAAGGTTATTAGTTTTCTCTCTAGACCCCTAGTGACTCCTCATTTCAATCAAAACAAAAGCCCAGATTCTAGGAACAGCTATCCATGTGGCCTAGTACGAAGGTCTGGAGCTTCCTTCCCTAAACATAGGTGGTCTCCTGGCCATTCTAGAGCGAAACCACAGCCTAAGCTGCTAGGGCTTTGCAGAGAGCTGATTCTTCCTGGTGGATGCTTTTCTCTTGATTCTCTGCTTAAGTCTACAATGTATCTTACATCTTCATCTCATTTCTTCTGAAACACCCACTTTCACAGTTTTACTGTATAATTGTTTATTGTAAAATTCATTATTTTTCTTCTCTTTGCTTGAGGAGCTCTGTGCAGGAACAGATCTCTGTATCCTCACTGATACAAGACCCCTCACTCAATGGATCCTTTGATGCTGTCTTTCCAGGACTTTTTTATTAGAATTTCAAAGCCACAAGAGACAACACTGAGACTCAACAAATGGTCATATCAAATTAAAGAGCTTCTGCACAGAAAATGAGATGAATGCCAGAGTGGGGAGAACCTACGCAATGGGGAAGTTTTTTGACAACTTTTCCTCAGTCTGAGGACTAATATCTAGAACATATAAATAAATCAAAAGTTCAACTTGCCAAAATGAAAGGCCCAAATTTTTAAAAAGGCAACCAAAATAAGAAGACATTCCAGCAGAAGAAATACAAATGATCAATAAATGCATGAAAAGAAATTCAACATTTGCATTAGAGAAAGGCAAATTAAAACTACTTTTATATACCCAGAAAGAATGACTATCATGAAAAGATCAAAGAATAACAAATGCTGACAAGAGATGTGGAAAAATAATACTTCTGCTTTGCTGGTTAGGATAAAAACTACTACAATCACTTGGAAATCAATGTGAAGATCCTTTTAAAAACTTATTACAGGGCCGGGGAGTTAGCTCAGTGGTTCTGGCACCTGTCTTGCAAGCACAAGGACCAGGGTTTGATTCCTCTGCAACCACATACAACACTGGGCGTGGAGACTCACACCCAGCAGCAACCAACACCACATACCACAGTGCCGGGCGTGGTGACTCACGCCTGTAATCCCAGCACTCGGGAGGCAGAGGCAGGAGGATTGTGATGTGAGTTTGAGGCTGAGCCCAGGGCCAGCCTGAACTACAAAACGAGACCTTGTCTCTAAAACAAAACAAAACAAAACAAAACTTATTAGACATTGTATTTATCACCCTTTCAGGTATTTTCCCAAAACTATTAAAATTATCATATTAAAGGTATACATGCATAAACATATGCTCAATCTGTTTATTTCTTCTTTGTAAGAGACAGTATTTGGGGGCTGTCTCATACTCTGAGAAACTGCTTTGAAGATAACAATACACAATGCAATAATTATTATCGTCATTATTTTGTTGTGAAATTTTTATATTGTTTCCTAAAATTCAAAAATACAAAAGAAAAATAAAAATGAAAAGGATTAAATAATACAAAAACAAAATAAATATTTATTGACAAAAATAAAATGGTGCCTTTATTTCTACCCAGCTATCAATAAAATCTTCTTTTATATCTTCTCCTACTTTTAAATCCAAGTTTGGATTTTATGAAGCCCTAGTTTTTTGATAATATTTTGGTACCAAAGCAAATACATCTTTAAATTTGTTTGCTTTTAATATTTGTAGTTTATGGAGGTATATTGTTCTAAGTCTCCAATAGGCATTCTGGCGTTTTTGTCTGTTTTTCTGCGACTGGAGTACACAGTCTTTCCTCGGCTCTGTTTCATAGTTTGTGTTGCTTTTGCACATCCTGGCATGAAGAGGCATCCAGTCATCTTACTATACGCTTTAAATCATGTTTTCCCTTAGTTCTTAAACATTTCCTGATTAAGAATATCAGTTTCCTCTTAAGACTTAAACTGCAGGAAAATAAATATGTAGCTTCTAGCAAAAAATCTGTGCATCTACTTATTGAATGTGAGTATGGAAAAAAGCTTCATCTGCTTGCTCTTGCTATGATCAAAATAAAAATTATTCCTTTTAAATGAAATATTACCAATAAATTTATTTAACTGATGAAGATGTATTTGAACAAAGATGGGAAATATCTCTATCAACAGTAGTTGTTAAGCACATGTATTTATCACTAAATCTTCAATAAAATATTTATATGTAGTTCCAAAGTAATTCTTCATTTTATTGTAAAGAAACCAAAGAAACTCTGCTTGATGTTTGGTTTCCTGTTTGGGTGACACAGATCACATCTGTGGGTGACTGGACTGAGGGAAGGAGCACTGGAGATCTTCAGGATGGCACAAAGCTCTCGCTCTTGTCCAGCTCGGCTTCCATGGCAAAGAGGCCAGTGATCCTACAGCAACGCCAGTGCATGCCGGACAGAGACACAAAGAGTCTGATCCACCCGCTCCTGAACAAACATGGGCACCTGCACATCGGGAACAGACTAATGCTCAGTGGTCTCATGTCTCAACAGTGTCTGGGAGAGCCAGAACTGTAATTCAGTTCCTTTCCAACTCCATGCTATTTCCTTTGTTTAATGTTTCCAACTTCATTTCCCCAAATTTATTTTTAGCTAACCCTTTCTATGAAAAGGATGAAACCACTTTCTGTGAAATAGAAAATCACTCTCGGGAATGGGACAGAGTTATATCCAGGATCTAATTCATCCAAGACTTATTTCCAGCCTGAGTTTCATTTTAACCTTGCTGTAAATAGTACAAAATTTATATCTTTAAAAATATTACGCAGAAGATGTTATTTGGAAGGAGTAAAGTACTCATTGACTCATATCATATTTCTGAAATCTTAATTAAAGTAACTGCAAATAGTAATACCATGTTTTTAATATCAAATTCACATTATTTAAAATATTTCCTCTAGATGTCTTCCTTGATAATTTCAGCCTATTGCATCTCACTGATTATATTTCTGCCCAGTAGTTCCCTGGTATTTGCCTTCTCACAACAGTTGGCTGAACTTTCTACCCAGAGCCTCTTTGGGCTGCCCAAGGTCCTTTCTACATAAATGAGGATCTGAGGCAGGGTCTTTATTTGTCTAGGCACAATGGTGATATTGGCTCTACTAGATTTTTCTTTCATTTTATTCACAGTTTGCTTGAAGATCTATGCTCACTTAATACCAAAAACTGTACATAAAAATGTTTTAATCTACCTTTCATACACTAGGTTGATACCTGGAATACAACAAACATATTATTTATTATATAAATTAATATTACTCTCCAAATCTAGTAAAGAACAGCTAAAGTCCTACTGATATGATTTGGCTTCTTAAACCCTTTATTATATACCAAGATCTCCCAAACTATACAATTTCCCCTAATATGCTTGTATAATAAGTTGATGCACTTTATCTGAAATCCATCTTTTTATTATTATAACTATTGGTGCCATCACTTTATATCCTCTAAAAGACTGCCAGCCTCTTAAGAGCAAAATTCACATTTACCAATCTATGTACCCATCTGGTCGGGGTCCTGAAAACGTGAGGCGTAGTCAGTACCGAGTGAAAGCCCAATAAATCGTTTGATGAGGTGAGAAAGGGAGAAAATATTCTACTTTAATATAATTAATGTGAAGCTCAAATGATAGCACACGACTTATACAACTGCTTAGGAATTTGTCAGCTATTATACAGATTTAAAGAATTGGTGTAGCTCTGCTGGTGTTCCACTGTGCAGGGAACCACAGAGAACGTTAGGCACATTTTGTGCGGTTCAACCTTTGCTCCAATTCAACATAGCTCGGATTTGACCTCTGTCATCATTTATGGTAGAGGAAAACTATTTGCCAATAGAAACCACACTTGCAGCAGGCTTCGAAGTTCTCTTGTCATACATTTATGAGAATATTTGAAGATAAACTGAGATTCATGTAATGTTTGTACAAGAAAATGTTTCGAATGCCTGCTCTGAGCCAGGGTATATGAGGTACTTAGATGTAAAAATATGACAATAAAGAAAATGGACCTGTTCACTGTCCTCAGCAGTCCATTTGTCCAAGTCATGTATCTCTAACTACATTTTTATAGTTGCATAATTGGACCTTTTGGAAAAAAAATTAGAATAAATGCTTTAAATGGCTTCATCTCTGCCTCATGTGAGATTTGGTAAATGCTTTTAAAATAAATCCCTCCATGAGGATTTCCATAATCAATTTAACATTTTAGATCTGAGATAATGTCCTTGTCACTCAGAGACAAGCCAATAGCATCACCTGATGAGGAAAGCTTTTAATTCTTGGTATCAAGAGGTCTAATTAATTTAGAAGGATTGGAATTAGTCGATATGTTTGAGTGCAACGAAAACACACTGTATACACTTTACTCCCTTCTCTCCATCTTGCAACCACCCATCCAACTAAACAAAGAGCTGAGGAATTTCATTCTCCATTCCAGTAAGACACACTTGCTCACAGCACATTATGTAATTCATCGCTCTAGGATACATTAGGCTTCGTGTTCTGTGATACATGCACTTTACACATGAATGCCACATAGAGTGTGGATGACCTCATAATACATTGATTGAGACATGAATGCAGTCTATCACAGTCCCTTCCAGTTTTCACGTTGGCCTTGGACTGCTTTGCACGGAAAAGATCAGTCACGTTGATGCTGAGAAATACTAACTTCAGTCCTTTACAGGCCTCCCAACAAAACAGTAAGGAGCATCCATAGTTACTGAAAAAACCCAGCATGGAAACTGTTGTTTGCTTTTCCCTCCTGGAGTCTGTAGTGAGGCTTCTGGTCCCTGATCTACTGGACCACGGTGGAGGTTAGGACAGTCTGTCTTCAACAATCAAACAGCCCAAGTGGAAGCTCATCAGAACCTACTTCTGTCCTGAAGAAACTGGTACAAGCAAGAATTCTTATCTGTCCTCCAGGACACGGAAGAGTGATTCTTTTTTGTGCTACCATGAAAACGAGTTTTTCTGGAAACATGATTTTGTGAATATTTTTTGAAACCACATTCTGCTGTATGTTCTTATATCCTTCATAAGACCTATTCTGCTTTAAAATGATTTTAAAACATTTCAACCGCTTAAGTAATTTTAAATGAGTTTAAATGATTCTTAAATCATTAAATCTCTGGCTCAGGTGTGGTGCCACTGGCCCATTAGCCACTCGAGAGGCTGAGGCAGGAGGATTGTTAGCCTGAGGCCAAGGTAGGAAACTTCCTGAGACTTTGTCTCAAAATAAAATATACAAAATCAAAAGGACTGAAAACATTTCATCTATAGAGCGTCCCTGGGTTCCGAGATCAGTAATTCAGAACACATTTCAGACCTCTTCCCGTCACTGTGTGCATTCTCATGGAAGCCCTTCTGTCTGGAACTCTGACTGCCCCTCAAGTGCGGCAGTTTCTAAATTTAGAGGTCCATGCAGTAAATGTCCTGAAGTCCACATCACTGATGTTCACCTCCTCAGTCCACTCTCTCCTTTAATTTCTTCCCAATAGCTCTTAATAAGTCGTATTTCTTGTTCTACACTATTTCTCTAGTAAAAATGCTTCAACACTCTTTCTTACCAGAGTGATATTTGCTGCCCAGAAAGTTTTAAAATAAAATGTAAAAAGCCAAACATACCAAAAATTCATTCATTCTTTAATTTTGAAATTATTTTTTATTTACACATAATGACAGATTTTCACTCATATTGACATTTTTCACCCATCTTTTACCAAAGTTTCTCTTTATCTCAATAGCACAATGGACTTTGACTAAGACTTTATGCAAACAACCAAAAAATAATGTTTTCAATATCCCGCATCTAGCTGGAGCTTGTACAGTGGAGTCATATCTCTTGCTATATTACGCGGAAGGTTTTCCCTTCCTAAATTTATTTTCCTCCCATTATTTCTGCACTTGACTATTTTCTGGCCCAGATTAGATTCTAAGATTTATTTACCTTTCTACCCCTTAGTGTGTAACGCGATACCTTGTCCCCGCTCTACCCTGAGTAAATGTTTATACGACTTGATTGAACACAAATCCATGAAGCTACCGGGCTGATCTCCTGCTGCAGCGGTCACTTAGGGTGGAGGTTAATTTGACTCATGAGCACATCCGGGTGTGCTCCGCACCGCACCAACAAGCATCCTTGCTGTGTGGCCTCTGGCTGCTCTGGTCAAGGCCAGCAGTAAGAGGAGAGTGAGATGAGCGTTTCTGCAGCCCAGGACACCCCTCCCTGGGTCAGCACAGAGTGAGCCCCCTCCCTGAGTTGTGTCATCTAAGATGTGGGGACAATGCATGTGTAACACCACTGCTCTGGGAGTCCAGAGTAGGAAAAGCACACATTGGAGCCTACAAAATGCATACTAACAACTGAGCAGGACTCTGTTTCAAAATAAAAAATAAAAGTTAAAAGGGCTAAGAATGTAATGCACTACATTCAATTCTCCATACTGTCAGTAGTAAAGCCAAAAAGTCATAGTAGCTACACACCAGGTATCTTTCCTGTTGCTAAGACAAAATAAACAACATCTTCACCTTGGACAGTGAGAGGTTCAGTGAGACTCTGCATTTTGGCTGACGCGGTGGATGGCTTGCAAACTTCAAGGAAGAAGCAGCATGGTGGGGCGACGGGGCACAGGAAATCTCCTCAGGTTAAAGTGGCCAGCAAGCACAGAAGAGGGCCACGCCCTCCCAGGCCACGCCCTCCCAGGCCACGCCCTCTGTGACCCGCCCCCAGGCAGCCTCACTGTAACAGCTCAGCTCCCTATGAACTCTCAATGTCCGAGGACACAGATGTTCTATGACTCCCAATCCATTCCTTTTCTAAACACCTGAGACTTTGGGGGGCATGTTAGACGTAAACTGTCACAAGCTGCCTGCTTTGCTCAGGAGGCACATACGGTGCTGTGTGCTCCTGGTTGGCCTCTTCTGTTCTGTGCCCACCTTTTTAACTGTGCCATATTAACTTCTCAGGGCACTCAGTTTGCCATACGGTGTCTTTTCCCATGAGGATCAATAAACTCCTCAGATAGTCTCTGACCACTTTCTTTGTAGTAGCCAGATTTTGAGGGATGCCAAGGTAACTTGGTCCCTGCTCTGAGCGATGAAAAGTTTTGAGCAAGTAGTAAGGGCCAGGGAAGTGGTTCTTCTGCTCCAGTCCCTGATCCTTCTGCTTCGAACTGACAGACGAGCCAGAGGAACAAAGGCACGCAGCGTCCATCACATGCTATCTAAAGTTCACAGATGCTTCCCAGGTTTGCTTTAATTTTAATTCCTGGTACATTTTTGTTGCCGTGGATACACCAGTCTCCTTACATAATATGAACCACTGCAGTCACATAGCCATGTAGAGTGGAATCACTGTCTTCACTAAAACAGTCCAACATAGCTCTCTCTCCCTTCTTGTGATATTCTTGACCAACATCCTGGTTTTTTGCTTATTACCACTGCTAGTCATAAATGTAGGAATTTTCTCATTTTCACTGGAATAATCAGATATTCTCCTCAGAGTATCTACTCTTAAGTTCTACCTTTATTTGGGGGCTAAGAATGCACAGATTAACTTACTGTGGCCAAATGTGAACAGCCTCGTTGTATTCCAAATAGAATGGTACAGAAAAAAATATTACTATATCTCAGTTTTTAGTTTTTAAGTATTCTATTAATTTACTAAATGAATTCTCTTAGCATTTAGTAACTTTTCACACTTTAACCCTTAAGGTTAATTAACTTACAGATGATGTTCTAGATCTGCTTGGAGTCTTTTTGCTATTTGGTATTCTTTGAATGTTGGAAAGATACACGTTCATGGTTCCTTAAATAATTCCCTGGTGAATCTTTATCACAAATTCAGGAGTTTGCACGTTAGAAGGTGACTCTTGTAATACCTCTCTCCTCTGTTACACTAGAATCAGTAACATCTGTTGGACATTTCTGATGTGTTTTCTCATCTGTAACTGCAAGTGAGATGAAGCCCACCCAGTGCCTGACCTCAGCTTGCATGGAGGAGCACTCTGGAAGGCCAATATGACTCAAGTCACTAGGCGGTCACTGGTCTCTGACTCCTCTGGCTTTTCCTTTTCCCTGATATTACATACCTTCATCACCCTAGCGATGTCTTCTCTTTTTCTCCGGCTTCATGTTTTCTTCAGGTCGTTTTTTTCTCTCTCTCATCCAATCTTCTTCCTAGGCATGTTCTGTTTTAGCTCAAGATGTTCAAATTTTTTTCCCTTTCTTTGAGCCAAATCACCTCACTTTTGCCTGAAATAACTTTTGTTTATTTTCCATATCTGAAATTTTACCTGTACTCAGTCATCCCTGAGATTCCAATGCATGTGTCCAGTACTCTACATAATCATTTCACTCAGACATCTAGAGCAAAATTTGTAACCTAATCTTTCAATTTTATTTTCAGCAGCTGTTGAAAGTTTGGATATATACTTCCTCCCAAAAGTCATCTCTGTCCAAATCCACAGATTTTATTTCCCAAACATCTTTCTAAAGTATATATTATTGTATCCCACTAAAACTGTCTTAATCTGCAACTTCTCATCTAGATTGTTGAAAAAATACAGTAACTTCCCTTTATCCACTTTCAATATTGATCATTGGCTCCTGGGATGTAGATCTCATCTTTAACTAAACATGCAGAAAAAAACCCGGTACCACGTCATGTCCCTACTTAAGGTCCACCAGTGGTCTCTTATTTGTCTTGAATGCACCCTAGTTAGGGAACACAGAGTACTGTCACTGTCCCTTTCACATTCCAGGCAGAGCAGCTCAGTTGGAGACTATTTTAGCCCCTTAAATGAACACAGCTCTTCAGCACGTGATTCCTGCAGGTTCATCAACGCTCTACCGGAACTGTCATCATTGATCATCTGTGATCACATGGAATCCAGAACTCTTGTCATTGATCATTTATGATCACATGGAATCCTTGGCACATGTTTCATCTTCTCTGTGTATTTGCTCCACAAGATATTTTTTTTTGCCCAAATTCGTGATTATTCTTGATTCAGTCACCCATTCACTGGCCTCTAGGAAAGCAAAAGTCTTCCTTCTTTGCTCAAGAGCTTTATTTTCATTTGATAATTTTTCTTCCCTTCCATTTCCTCCTTTTCCTTCTCTTGGTGTTTTACCCAGTGATAAGAACATTTTTCATAGCACATTACTGTTACCTACAGTTAAATGCCATGTGGGAGACTCTGGAGATGGATCGTGTTGTGTAACAGCAGCCACATCCACATTCGCTCCACAATTCTTCCCTTGCTCCCGTGAGTACACTCCTCCTTCCTCTGGTGCTGTAATCCTAATTGAGTCATCTCACTTATGTAGAATCTTGCATGATTTATCTTTCTTTGACTTATTTCACTTTACACATTGTCCTCAAGCTTCATTCATGCTGTTGCTTTTTCTAGGATTTTGTTCTTTTTCAGAGCTGAAGGGTATTCCATTGTTTTGTGGTTTTTGTCTATCACTTAGTCTGCAAATGATAACATGGAGGAAAGAGAAATATGGCGACACCCAGATGCTCCTCCTCTCCGTCTTTCTTCACTCACCCCCAGTACAAGTGTGGGAATCCAGAAACCTGAGAGTGAGTGTGGTTCAGGGCAGAGTGTTTGCCTGGCACAAACGCTACCTGCATTGTGCAGGGCTTCGCTCTTGTGGTAAGAACAAAATAATACACATGTACATTTCAAGGGTTTCAAATAAGAGATATGCCTTAGAACCAAATGAAAATTGCCACTGCACAAAATTAAAATGACATACTTTGGGTTAATAGTTTGAATTTCTTGTTTCTGATATTTAGAATGACAATGAGCTGTGCATATTAAAGCCAACCACATACAGCAAGTCAAATAAGTGGAAAAAGGAGAAACCATATCCTTAGTATCCGTGATATAATTTTTTCCTAATTTTTGGATAAGAAAAATTACATTTTCATTTTGTTTCGGGTTTTGTAAGCTACAGGGCATGGAATGAAGCGTGGAATCCATTAACTGAGGAACTCAATGGAGCAAATAGGAGCCATTTCTGACACTTCCCCTGCCTAAGATCCTCTTCCCTCCGAGCCACACCGAGGGATCGGCCATGCTATCTCTTACGAGAGGTCATGGAAAGGGCATGGCTGTTTATTATTTAAATGTGTGCGTCATCTCCTTGCCAGCATGGCAGGAAGGACACACCGGTGCTGCTGTCCGCGGCGGCGTCTCTGTCTCTGGGTCGTCTGCTCCCTTCCCAGACTCCAGCCCCAGCCCGTGCCCGCGCCCTGTCGTGGTGACGAGGCAGATGGCACATCCCTCGGAGGCCTGGGCATCTTCGCAGTGTAGATCACCTCCACTGCAGACAAAGCTGCTGGAAACACACCGCGACTAGCTCCTCCCAGAGTTGCTCTGAGAACCTCAGTTCACTCTGAAGGGGAGGGGTGGCGTAGGCCTTGTGCCTACATCTCCACTGACAAGCAGAGGAGCACACGGAATGTTTGCTGAGGTCACACATCCGAGGAAAAGGCCGTCAGAAACATCCCCGGAGCCGGGGAGGTCAAAACACTTCAGCACCCACACGTCCCTGGCAGCGACATTTCCTGTGAGGGCGAATTTTCCCGAGGTGTGAGGTGCGGCTGGAGGAGCAAGGAGTGACCACAGAAAGGGCGGGGATGCTGAGGAGCCGAGCGGCGAGGTGAGTGGAGGAGGCTGACAAGGAGCCGACATATGGCCCTGCATACGCGCGGGCTTGGGTCCCAGACCCCGCGGCCGCACGACAGTGCTGGGGGAGGCGCCCAGGCGGGCGCTGCCTGCCGTGCCCTCCCCCACGGCGCGCATGGCGGGAGGACAGTTCGCTTATGTTAAATTGGAGCTCTTTGCTCTCTGAATAGACTGAAGTATTTTGCTTTATGTTTGTATTTGCTCTGAAGAAATTGAAGTTTTCACTTATGTGATTTATAGCTATCCACTTCTCTCTCTCCACATACATGTACATATGGTCTCCGTATGTTGTGTCTGCATTAGGCTCTAGGCTTCCCGGTCTGTACTCTTTCCAGCTAGCAGTTCTCACACGGGGCCCAAGACCACCCAGCTCAGGTCAGTGCTGACCACGCTCAGCGAGGACGCAGCACACGGCCGCGTGGCCCGGGCCTGGCTCCAGGTTGCTGAAAATCTGTCGCCCTGTGGGAACTGCTCATGGAGAGTTCACACCACCCTCAGTGTACAGCCGCTGGCTGGAGCTGGCGTGAGAAATGAGGCCTATGACATTTAGTAAATGTCGCAGTGACGCCGCTTATCCAGAGAGCTTTGTTACCTGTGGGACTGGAATACACACTGAGCCCTGATGGAATCACTGAAGCGTTCATGGAGCAGACCTTCAGTGTAACCGAGATCCGTGTCTGGCAAAGCCTCACGGTGATAACAGACCCTGTTGCATCCCCGATACCAGACACATCTCCATCTAGAAAAGAGCCCAGGGCGAGTGTATTTTAGCACGTCGGGCTCTGTGTCTACAGCTCTAGAATGCATCGCCTTGAAGCCCACGCGTGTTACAGACTGACAGCTGTTTCTCAGGCAATTTCATTTTCAGAGAAGCTACCAAATGCGAAACTACCGAATGAAATCCAAGAATGCAAATCTTTACTTTTACTGTGTCTAAACATCGCCAGCATCTCCTGCGGGTTTCCAGCGTGTCACGGGGTCTCTTGCGCCCTGTACCGGGAAGAGAGGGGCTTCTGCTCCTGGGACGGCTGCACTTTTCCACTCAGGTCTAGGGCGGCAGTGGCAAAACTACAGTCCATGACTTCTCTGTTTTTCTGCTAAAACAAAAGATGTTAATATAGAGTTACCTTGTCTGAACTAAATTCTCCTGGTCAGGTTGGATTGAGCGTCGGCGCTTTGCGGGAGACGCGCACGTGGGTTTGGGCTGCAGCCTGTGTCCGGTCTCCAGAGTTCCCCGCGTGGCTGGGCTGTGACACGCGCTCCGCTTCCAGTGGTGCTGACGCGAGCTGGCACCCAGCGGTGGCTCACAGGTGCACAAGAGGCCAAGCTGACTTCGCCGAACAGTTCTAGATCGTTTTACCAGGTACTTTCTGAGGTGCTGGAGATACAGCCCTGAGATGGAAGCATTTTTTTTTCCTCTCACGGGGCCCACATGCTAGTGAGGTTGCACGGGCACTGAGAAGATGAAACTGAGCTGGAACCGAAAGAACCACCGCACCGGACTGGAAGGGAGAAGCGAGGAACACAGAAAAGAGTGTCTACCACATGGGGTGACGAGGCAGCAGGACCTGGATGTCATGGGGCCACAGGATCCAGACAACACGGGAGAGCAGGACCCAGACAACACGGGGTGGCACACAGTCGTTTTTACTTCTACCACAAGTCAGATTTTCACAGGTCCTCATATATGTGTGCTTCGTGTGAACTCTATTCTCCCTGAGGACCAAGAAGTTTTGCTCACTGTAATGGAGCACAGATATCAAGTAGTTTGCCCTATTCTTTGATATTTAAAAAGATTCTAGAAGTTTTCTCCATTAGTGAAGTAAAGATCCTGAAGATCTTGTTTATTGATTCAGGAAGACATATTTTTTGTGCCCTTTCTTTGACTGGAAAACACTATGTAATATGAGAAATTCTACTTAAACATGTTCTTCTTTTTTTTTTTTTTTTTAGGTTTTTTGAGGCAGGGTCTAGCTTTGTAGTTCAGGCTGGCTCTGAACTCAGCCTCAAACTCACATCACAGCAATCTTCCTGCCTCTGCCTCCCAAGTGCTGGGATTACAGGAGTGAGCCACCACGCCCGGCACTGTGGTGTGTGATACTGGTTGTTGCTGGGGTGAGTCTGCACACCCAGTATTGTTATGTGGTTACTGGGATCGAACCCCGGGCCCTTGCGCTTGCAAGACAGGTGCCGGAACAACTGAACTATATCCCCAACCCTACTTAAACATGTTCTTATGTTCTTAAACATACTATTTAAAGGTATGAATCCAAAAGGACACAGCCACATGATTCAACAAGCTGAAGAGATTAATAAATTTGTCTAAAACTAGAAATACAATGAAGCATTTGGCTGGGTTCAGCATAGACCAAGGATACCAATTTTCCTATCAAGCATGCAGGAGGATCACAAGTTTGAGTTCAGCCTAGGCAACTAAGTGACTTAAGGAGACTCTGTCAAAAGAAAAAGAAAAATTACAAGATGCAGCTCATTGTGAAGGCCCTGGGTTCAAAATCCAGAACCAAACCTAGAACAAAACCAAAGCAGCCAAATTAAAACAACAAAACCTGAGTCGTATGTAACCTGAACTGCTCCAGTTGTTTTATTTTTGTTTTCTACATATGTCCAAACTATCGTACACTTACAGCACCATTTGTGAGATGACTATTTCTTTTAAACAAGCACTATTTAAAATGTTCTGAGCAAAGCTGATTTTTAACTTCATTAAAGGAAGTTTGCTTAAAAATAGAGTATTTGGGGCCAAGGATTTAGCTCAGTGGTTCTAGCACCTGCCTTGCAAGTGCAAGGGTTCAGGAGCGATCCTGGTAACCTCATACAATAGTGCAGGGTGTGGAGACTCACGCCCACCAGCAATCCAAACCACATACCATAGTGCTGGGTGTGGTGGCTCATGCCTGTAATCCCAGAGTTTAGGAGGCAGAGGCAGAAGGATTACTATGAGTTCACGGTTGATCTCAGGGCCACCCTGAACTATAGAAAAGTGAAACCCTTTCTCAAGAAAAAAAAAAAAAGGAGTATATGAAACCACAGAAAAATAAATCATAATAACCAAGCAAGGGAAACTCATCATTATTGCAGCTGACCTAGGAGCAAATGTAAAAAACTATTTAAACAATGACACCTCATGATGAAAACAGAAATAAGTGGATTAGAACAATGAGCCTGTAGAGAAGAGATGGTAAAACTTCTTGTTTATGATTAAAAACCTAAATAGAGGACTAAATACAGTACTGGAAGTGCAAGCCAGAAGCTAAAGCAACTTGTGGATTTTAAAATATTCAGATAGGGCCAGGGGTTTAGCTCAGTGGTTCTGGCACCTGTCTTACAAGCGCAAGGGCCCAGGTTTGATCCTCAGTTACCCATATACCATACTGGGTGTGGAGACTCACGCCCAGCAGCAGCAACCAGTACCACACACCACAGTACCAGGTGTGGTAGCTCATGCCTGTAATCCCAGCACTCAGGAGGCAGAGGCAGGAGGATCGCTGTGATGTGAGTTTGAGGCTGAGTTCAGGGCCAGCCTGAACTACAAAGCGACACCTTGTCTCAAAAAACCTAAAAAATAAAAATAAAAAAATAAATAAAATAAAATAAAATAAAATATCCAGATAGACCTTTATACATGAAGAATTAAATATTGAATAAATACAATAAACACAATATATATAAATAAAAATATATTTAAATAGGAAGTGAGCTTCAGGAAGTAAAATGGAAAGTAATAAAAATATGACAGATGCCGCGAAAAACTTTCTAGGATGTTTGCAAAATAGTATGTCTTGAACATTTATTACGTCTAAGGGAGAAGAGATACCACCAAGTAGAGTGGGTAAAGACGGGGAAATCCAGGAGTTGATCCAGAAGCTGCTGGCTACTGTTGCTTATTTTAGACTTTTTCTTTTCCCCTGGTTTGACCTGACTTGCTTCTTCTGGCTCCTATGACCCCTCTTCCCTCTGATAAAACTCCCAGTTCTCATTGGTTGCGCCCTGTAATTTATTATTTTGCTCTCATGAAATCTCCATTTTGGTCATCATTTGTCCTCCTGCTGTTTTGCCTTCTACACTTTCTTTTCCCCAGTTTGGTCTTACATAGTTAAGCCTTGAAGAATTTCCAACAAACATATATCTGTATCTATATCTATATCTGTATCTATATCTATAATTTATGTGAATGACAGAGACCTTACAAAAACTGGCTGCAGGTGAGAACAAAATAAAGATGTCAAACATTGTCACCCTGAACAATAAATTTTACATGCTTGCAATATAGACATGAATATGATATTTTATTAAACATGACCAGTTTAATTTTTTTTTTCTGTACTGAAGATCGAACCCAAGGCCTTTGCCCTGAGGTATAATCTCATTCATTATCTATCTGTCTGTCTATCTATCTATCTACCTATCTATCCATCTATCATATACCTCTCTATTTACCTACTATAAAGCTTAAGACAGAGTCTCAAAAGGTTGCTGAGCAGCAAAAGTTAAAAGCTTAACTTGTGATCCTTCTGCCTCAGTGTCCCCAAAAGTAGTTACAGATATGATTATTACCCCCAGCTCAACTCTTTTAAAGGACAAAGGTAATTTCTGGGAAAATGTGAAGTGAAATTTCTCTTCAAGATATAAGGATACTGTAATGTTCAACAGTTGAATGTTGATGTATAACATAGTTGGCTTATAGAAGAAACTTAAATTATCAAATTATAAATATAGAGTGAGTTAAAAATTTAGAGAGTAGGAAGTAGGGCGATAGATCTTTCTCCAAAGATGAAGGGATCCAAAGAAAAAAGAAAAGGACATAAAGGAGGAAAAGGGGATGAAGGTAGGAATGAAGGTGTGTTATGTGCAAGTGCCAATAGATACGTTCTAACTTGATTCACTTGGACAAAAGCACACACCCTATCCAACGTAGCCCTCACCATTGTGAAAGTGCTCATCCACTCTGAGCATACTTCAGGGTGCAATACACTGCTGTAGTAATTATTTTTGTACAACAGAGTCGTGTTGAACTTATTCTTCCTTTAACTGAAATGTTGACCTCATGTCCCAGGCTTATGCCTCCAAGACCCCAAACTGACCATCCCTGTTCTTACTCCTGGAGGTCACCACGTAGAGCCCATGTATGAGTGACCTCGAGCAGCTTTTGTCTTTCTGTGAAGCACAATGTCCTCCGGCTTCACTCAGGTGTCACAAATTGCATCTTCTTCTTTCTTATAGAAGAATGATGTCCCATTGTGTTCACATACTCCCTGTTCTTGGGTTGCTTACTGAACTTGGCAATTGTGAATAATACTGAAATAATACTGAAATTCAGCATCTTGATTTTGTCTCCTTTGGGTGTGTAATCAATACTGACACTGTTGCATCTTGGGTTAGTTCTATTTTTAGTTTTTTTCACAGAGACTTTGTACTTTTTTTCCACAATGTCTGTTAATTTCCATTCTCATCAGTGGTGCATGCAACATCTTTTCTCCATATCTTCTTTTATCTTAAAGTGGTAGCCAGGTAATAGGCAAATATCTCACTGTAGTTTCAATTTGTATTTCACTGGTGATTAGTGACCAGAACTTCTTCATATAACAGTAAATCATTTGTATGTTCTCTTTGAGAAATATCTAGGTGGCTCTATTGTCAGTTTTCTGATGGGACCCTGTATTTTGTATCATTCATTTAAGCCCCTCATATGTTCTGGCTGTGAACCCTTGTCAGATATGCCGTATGCAGGTATTTTCTCCCATGCTGTGGGTTGTCTCTTCAAAGCACCGATTTCTTTACACTGAAATGGCTTTTCCATTTGAAGCAGCTCCACTGGTCTATTTTTTCTCTTTGTTGCTAGTGCTTTTGGGAAATATCAAAAACATCACTGTCCACTCCACCATCCAGAATCATTTTTCTCTATTTTCTTCTAATAATCTCTTACCTTTGTCTTTAATTGATTATGAATTGGATTTTACCTATGATGTGGATCAAAGTTAATTTTAATTGTCTGAATAGGAGTGTCGGGTTTTCTCAGCTCCTCTGTGTGTCCAGCTCTTTCGTTAAAAGCTGTTGGTTATAAATATGAGGGCTGATTTCCAAGTTCTGACTCGGTCGCACTGGTCTCCACACATGCTATTTGGGTTTCTATTATAGTATATTTTCAACTCAGCCAGTGCAATTCTTCCAGCCTTTCTCTCTGTGCATAAGATCATTGAGGCTACTCAGACAGATTTGTGATTTCATGTAAACTTTAAATTATTGTTTTCCGTAAGATATTATCAGAATTTTGACAGTGCTTCAATGGTATGAATAATTAAAAATATTAATTTTTCCAGCTCATGCATACAAGTTATCTTTCCAATTATCCATCTCTTCTTCCATTTCTTTTGATGTGATGCATGCTCAATGAAGACAACTTTTACCTGCTTAGCTAAACTTACTTCTACATGCTTTATCTTTTCTACATCATTTCTCTTTCAGATAGCTTCATTGTCAGCAAATAGGAACATTATTGCCTTTTGTATGTAATTTTATGAAAGTCATTCATTAGTTTTAACTAATAAATATCCTATATACAGATATCTTATATATATCTTATATAAAAATATGTCTTCTATACCTATATCTCCTATAAAAGCATCATATATATGTATACTTCATGAATAATGTGCACATACTAGAGGTAGAATCATTTGCCAATGGGGACAATTTAATCTTTTTCTTCTGAATCTGGCTACTTCTTCTTCATTTCTCTTGCCTACTGGATCTCCCAGTGCTGTTCTGAGAACTGATGAGAGGGGACATTTCTGTCTTGCCCCAGATCTTGGAGCAAAGGCTTTCAGTGTTTCCTCCTGACATTGTCTGTGCTCTTGTGACGTAGCCTACCCTATGTTCAGGGAAGATTTTCTCTAACTAATTTATCCAGGGTTTTCTTTGTTCTAATTATGAAAGGATATTTGATTTGACCCATCTCTAAATTCAATTTCTTTAAAAACTAGAATTTAAAGCAAACTTTGACTTATGAAAGTTCATAGCGGTAATTAGTGGAAGTGATAATTGTTACAATGGTGTTTTAAAAATACTTGTCCAAGTTTTTGTTCTGTCCATTTTATTACTGAAAAAAATCATGAAGTCAGAAGTAAAAGACTATCTCCAGAGGCAGATGTAAGAGCTTCCTGAATAGTTTCATTCACTGTGCATAGAATATACAATTAGCTTCAACTCAGTTCTGGAAAATAATCCACAAAATAATGTTTGCTACTATGTATGAAACACGTATTAGCTGAAGGCTTTCCATTTGATTTCTTCAGTGTTATGCAAAACCTGTTTAAAACAGACAACAAAGATTCTCCTGTTTTCAATCTTTAAACTAATATCTATACAATTTTCTTTGCCAGATATTATGTGTCCACCATGTATGTATTCACATATTCTGCATTTTTCACATGTATGTACATGTATCAAGTAGCAAAGACGATAAGTTGGGTCATATCTTTGCTGGAAAATGTACAGAGAAGAATAAAATATGGCCAAACTCTTTATTTGTGAGAAAGCACACCCCAAGGGTCAGTATTTCAAGATCTTTTCAATAAATTATGTAAACATAAGTTCCTTGAGTCTTACAACCTTCAGATCATCCAGAGGAATAATTTACATCTGATTTTTAAAAATCTAATACACTTTTCTATATTTAACTTATATTATTTGAGATTAAAATTGATTAATAACAACTTAGAGATTTCTATCTTTGGCATCCTGGAGAAACAAAGACATTGGTAGCTTGTCTCATGTCAGATGAGATCTAATATTAAAGACAGGAAGAGCAAAGATGCTTGTACAGACAGTGAGCCCAGAAGCTCTTGTAAAATGATAAAATGACATTCCGCTGTCACTTTCACAGCAAATCTTCCCCAGCTATTTTTAAGATACTGGTGTACTTTCTATTGCCTTATGGGTTTTCTGACCCCAGATTTTATACACTTTGAGGTGGCCTTCAGAATTATTCAACCACCAATCTCCATGCTTCAGAGATACAAAATATTTACTTCTTCATCTGCATGCTAAGTGCTATGTCATCTTTAATGTCATGCCACCCACAAAAGATGGTGAAATATTCAGTACATCCAATGCTCTTGGCAAAACCAGAATAACACTATGACAAAAAAAGAGAATTTGGGAGCTTATGAGATGTAAATGTTAAGTGCTTAATAATAAAAGAAGTTACCACAAACCCTAGGTGTGAGATGAGAAAGATGGAATTATTCTCTACTGCCATAAGCAATGGAAAATAAATATGAGCTAGATTTAAATTGTAGCAGGTACATAAGTCTATGAGTTTTGTATAAGCTTTCTAACACAGAATACATACCAATAAATAATTTGTAAAATAGATGAATTAATATAATACAAATACATTTATCATAATTTATTTAAATTAAAGATCTAATATCCAAAATTAGTTTATACATCCAATTGTATATTGAGTGATTTTTAAGTATCAACAAGGTTCCAAGCTTCTAGATAAAAAGTAGTGGGTAAGACAATCATACTTCCATCTTGCTGCACGATTTCATCAGAGAAAAGTGTTTCTTTAAACCTCTGGAGAGAATGAAGATGCTCAGAGTGCTCTGAGCTCATCACAGCGTCTCCTCACCTACCTGGAGATGGACAATTCCTCTAAGTAAGAATGACATTAAACAGCTTTCTCTAACATAACATAGATTAATGAACTGGATTAAATGTTAATATTTCTCCCTAGGTATATTTCTAAGTTGTTATTGCTTTTATATTTTTCCAAGAGCAGAATTCATTCATAAGGCTAAATCTACTTACTATAAAAATTTCAAAATTTTCTAAAACCTTTTCTTCTGTCCTATGTAAGATGAGAAAAGTAATACATATCGAGACACTTTTAAGGTATGATTGAGGAAATATTGCCATGTAGAAATACCTAAGACACAATCCTATGTGGTCAGTGTTCACTCTGCAAGTTCAACCCATGCAAATGACAAATATGACTTACCTGATGGTCACCACTTAGGCCATTGTTAACATATTACGCTTTCAGCATAGCGTCCTTGTGCTAGTATTGCTTCCTTCATTGTTGTGTAGTGACCATTCACTCTCATTTCCCTTTGTATGAGACTCATTTCAGGTGCTCCACAGCCACACTGTTGTGTTAAACAGCACCACAGGGCAGCAACCCCGAGTTTCTGATAGGGGCTAAAAATGTGCGTCAAGACAAAGAGGATCAAGAGTCAGAAGGGAGTGAGACGAAGAGCAGAAAGTCTCCCACCTAGACATGCAACCCTCCTCACTACTTCAAGCACAATTAATAGCACAGTCTAGCATACATTTCTTAGAATATTTGTGTGTATTTACATAATTACATGCATCATGTATACATACATGTGATGTATATGTATATGCATATATGCACACCTGTCTCTATATAGTGCCCATTCATAGTGCGTGCCTCATTCCTACCAGGATGAAAAGCTCCAGTGACACCTTTATGTAAACACAGCTATATCTGGACAGGATCTCTAAGATGAGCATGCTTGTTCAAACTGCATGAACATCAGTGAACACTACGAACTCGGTATATTTGTGACTGTTAGGCTGGCTATTGTAATTTAAATAAACCCCGATACATCAGAAGATATTTTTTAGACAAATGATCTTTTTTTCCTTGACTGTCATCATCATCAGCCTCCAGTACACCCTTCTGAAATGATTCCTATTACTCAGTCTCTCCAAACAGCATCTTTTCATGTTCTAGGTCCATTTTAGAGACCCTTCCAACCTTATTTTTATTTCTTTTGGAAATATGATAATTAATCAAAACATTAGTTTGTCCAAATGATCTTATGGCAAAGGCTAATAGTAAAATTTAAAATATATATGACATGTCAAGGTCTATCGATAGGAAAAGTCTATGGGACACAAAATTTATTAGTGAACTCACATATTATTCTTCAATTCACAATTCTAGTGCACACTATACAAGTTATTGTCATTCACTGTGTACTTTGCTGAGAAAAGTTAATGTCTGGAAGTATCTTGAGTCCGTACATCAATCTACAAGTTTGTGAAACTCAAGTCTGTGCATTCTCTTTCTTAGAAGACTTCAAATACACAAAATAGCATAATCACAAGCAGCAAGCATTTCTCTGTCACTAGTTTAATATTCTTTGCCAAAATTAGCTTAAGTTTAATTTTGAAGTTTACTGGGTTTTAATCATTATCATGTCATCAATACAATGGACTGTGTAATTTGATGACATTTTCGTGCAAGATGAGAAATCAGTGTTTAGGGACAGAACTCATGTGGTCCCTGCATCAGAGAAGCTCCAGATTTCTTTCCACCGAATCCCCTCTGGCTGAGAGCTTCCGCTAACGCTCCAGTACCATACTTCTGCTGAAAATGTATTCCTTCCATTTTGTTCATCGAAGTCTTTTTACCTTCATATTTGAAAAATATTTATATTGGATGCTAGCTCTGCTTTGATACATTTTATGTTGGCATAAAGATTGAAGATTTTACCCCTTATCTTTACCATTGTAGTGTTTGGGACAAAGGCTATGAAATTAATTATTTTTTCAGTATGTAAAATATCTTCTTTCTCTTTGTTTTAGAAAAATTGCCACTGGTTTAACAAATATGGTGTGACATTATTTGTTAGTTTTCTCCATGATTCCAGAATCTCTGTGATGTGTTGATCTTGAGTTGTGTTTACAACTTTATCAAATTTAGAAAAATATTTCTAGACTAAGTTTTCCAAACACCCTCATCCCCATATCTCCAGAAAGATACATTAAGTCATCCCATATACATATGTCTTTCTTTCTTTCTTTTTTTGAGACAGGGTCTCACTTTGTAGTTCAAGCTGGCCCTGAGCTCAGCCTTGAACTCACAGTGATCCTCCTGCCTCTTCCTCCCGAGAGCTGGGATTACAGGTGTGAGCCACCATGCCCAGCACTGTGGTAAGGTACTGATTGCTGCTGGGTGTGAGTCACCATGCCCGGCATTGTTGTATGTGGTTACTAGGGATCGAACCAGGCACTTGCACTTGCAAAGCAGGCACCAGAACCACTGAGCTAAGTCCTGGGCTGGTCTTTCATTTCTGTAAAAACTATGCTTCAGAGGTTTTATTTTGTGGTTGAACAAATGCTATTTAATATTTTTAAATTCTTCTCTCAGAAATTCTATTTTTGGTTTATTAATACATGAGTATAGTACATAATGTTTACATTTTGGGGGAAATTGGTGCAGGTGCCCAGCACCCCATCACTCCTTTCTCCAGCTTTCAGTTTGGACAATTTCTTTTGTTAAGAATTCAAGTTTGCTCATCATTTTTATACAAACTACAGTTTTCCAATTAAAGGCCACTCACATACTACATGTATATTATTGCAGATATCATATTTGTCATCTGAACAAGTTTGACTTTTTATATACCTTCGTTTCTATGCTAAACTTTTTAAACATTTGAAAAATAATCTAATAACTGTTTTCAAGCCTTGTCTGGTCAGTTCTAACAATGGTTTGAATTTGAAATGGTTTGAACTGATTACTTCTTTTCCTTTTTATTTACAGGTGACATTTTATTATCTTGGAGGACATGCCAGGAATTATCAGTGTCACCTCACTGGGTCATGGGTGTCACTGAATCCATATAAACATCACTGAATTTGGTTCTGAGATGTGTTTAAATTTCTCGCAGCTCTGTTCTTCTTTTTCTTGCTGTAATTAGTTTTAGTTGCTTCTGGAGGAATGCTCAACTTAGAAATAATTGCTTCCCAGTCCCAAGGTAAGATTTTCAGAGTATTCCACCCAGCACCCTCAGGAGCAGAGAGTTCTTCCACGCTGACTGATGTAAGCAGGAGCTTTTCCCTAGTTCCTGTGGATGCCCAGCACAGTCATCTGCGTCCTTTAGAATAGCATTTCTTCCATTTTAGGTCATCTTCTCACAATAGGTGCTGCTGATACATGTCCAGTTTTAGCCTCCATGAGACCTTTTCAGATTTCCACACATTCTTTCCCCAGACATGCTCTGCCCTCTGTACTCACTGTCTTCTAAACTGTGGAGTCAGTTGGACCCACATAGACTTCTCTCCCTTGGACTGCAGATTTGGGGAGTTGGGTTGCATCACTTCATTCATTTTTCACCTCTCAGAACTCACTGTCCTTCATCTATTCACAACCAATACTTTAAAAACTATTGTCTCATGTATTTTGCATGTATATTTATTATTGCCTGGACAATTATTATTTTAATTGAGAAAGCAAAATGTGTTTTCCTCCACCAATGAACAAATTTTATTTTGGCCTAGAGCTTAATGAGTTCTCATATCCATGTCCATTCTACAGGGAGGAAATACTATACTGTGTAGAAAAACAAAAATAGGCATTATCTAGGATCTAGATGTTTAAAAAAATAATACATTATTTTTCGTTTCAATTTTGGTGTATAAAAATAATATCTAGGTCATGAATTCCACTAAGCATTGAAGAAGTTAGTAAATATTAAAGAATAATATATCCATCTACACATTGTTTTTAGAATGTGATCTGGCAAGTGATAAGGTTGCTGTAAACTTTGACTATACAAAATGCCCCATCAATGAAAATGTTTGAAATTTATATTTAGAAGGCTGTATTTTATATACAGTTACACTGCCATGACCAAGTCAATTCCTGGCTGATCTTCATTAAAAGTGTCCTTTACAGATATTAAATATTTAGTTGCATTTATATTTATCAAATTGAAAAAATTGATGTTTTCATTTTACATAGATAACCTAGTGACTTCTTTAGTTACTATTACAAATCAGATTACCACCTGGGAAATAGGAAAATAATTTGGAGGAATCATTTGTACCAGGTGACCCTAGTGTGAGTGAATTTTCAAATTTCCTTATAGTTTATCCTAGGAACAAAATTTTCCCTCTCAGGTCTTCATAATTTGCTGAGTAATTCAAGCCTCATTTTTCTATACTATTATGCAAGTATTTCTCCAACTGGAAATTCCTTACAATCCCTGTCCAAGGGAGAAATGTCTTGAGTCATGCCCAGGAGGGTCCATGCCATCAAACCCCTGCAGCACAACCCCAAGCCACCAGGGTGCTTTGTCAAAAAAGGAGTGAGAAGCTTTTCTGACTTCTGTGACACTGGTCTTATTTCTCTCTCCTAAAACTCTCACTTAACCTGTTATAAATCCATGAAATAATAGACAAAAATGGTGGCATGAAGATGCTAGTAAAGTGTCTTGGTAACAGAGATTCATCTTGTTTTGAGTATGTAGCAAGCATAGGTTTTTTTTTTAAAGTGTATAATTTCTCTTCAGTTCCAGGTGCCACTCTTTCGTTAATCAGCCTTTCTGCAATCCGTTTTCTTCTTTAATGGGAGAAATATGGATGACTGGGATTGATCACATTGTTCATGTTATCCTTGTGAAGAGGTTAAGGGTCAAACAACTTTGATAACAACAACTGCAATGTATCCAACATTATCTCATTAATTCTCATGACAACTCTGTGTGGTATCTATGATTAATCTCATGACACTTACAAAATAATGAAGCCTAGAGAATTATTGTAACAGGCTTTTCAATTAAAAAAAAGAGAAATAAACAGAAGTCTACCTTCAAGCAACACACTCACAACTGCTGCACGAACTGACACCATATGTGTCAAAGACCATATGTGTCAAGCTGAAGCATTGTGTTCACTAAGCCCCAATTACAGTACCAGTAAGACAGGTGCCCCCAACAAGAGGAAAGTATGGTCTAGAAGGCTATTAATATCTGTTTGGGGTTTAGTCTTGGGTTAATCTGGATTATACACAGTTTTCTATCCTTTAGGGCTTCTGTCTGTTAAGGACATATTAATGTAATGCAGCCCCTGTGAAAGGCACAGAGGAGACTCCATCTCGAAGTGATATTTACAAATCTACTGGATCCTGGATGAGAGACCATATTTAAGCTCCGCTCCCCTCCTTTCACCTCTTCCGTATACACACCAGTGTGGGACCCAGAGAAGCTGTCTTCCTTATTTTTTTCTTGTTAAGCGTTACATTTTCTATCACTTGTTTTTTAAATGGCTTGGAATATACTGAAATTGCATTTCTGAATCACCGACAGGCAACTGATATTTTCACCTTCTTCTAAGAAGGAGGGAAGTTTGCCAGTTTTATTTTCAAGATGTTGATAGTTTTGAGAATCTTCTTTCACTCTCTTTCTCTTTGCCAAGAGAGAAAAGAAGATGAGAATAGAACAGCAGATAGATCACCACGGGCATGCTTTGTTTTTTCTGAAACATCTCCCATCATTTTCTGATCTTAAAATTTACATCAAGGAGCATGATGTCTAACCAACAAAGGAGAGAGGTCTGCACCAAGGCTGAAAGCCTTCTAAAAACGATATTCTGCTCTAACCTGTCATGACTATCCTTTAACTTGCACAGAGAAATTCTGATATTTATCCACCCATCTGTCGATTGGTCACGAGACCTTGGGATTTCACAGTGGTATCTTGCAACGATCATCTCTTCTGATCAGTCTCAGAAATCAGGGTGAGGACAGGCTGCTTTTGTGAAGAGCAAGGTGGGCAGAAGAATAACGGAGAAGTTGGCAAGAGTACTTCTGCAAATATGAGCACTGGGCCAGCAACAAGACAGAGCTTCAGAGTGCGGGGGAGCACGTGGGTGGACATCTTGGCTGGGGATGGGGCAGAACATGAATCATGACTCAGCCTTGATAAAACTGACTGCAAATAAATAATTGTCTCTTAAGAGTAAGAAAAAGCAAATGGCATACCACATTTCTTTCTCTATATAACAAAACACATTTCCCTCCCAGATCTAAATACTAATATCTATAATCATGGCTTAGATTTTCCTAGTATCCTTCAGGAAACAGCACGTCATGCTTGTATAAGTGTATGAAAGTTGAGTTTTAGGATACTGTAATGGAGCCTAAGGACATATATGAGCCTTTCATCTGAGCCAAATGAAAAAGCTAGACTTAGAATTGCTTTCATTATACTATGGAGAAAATGCGGTATGAAGTTCTTACTTGTTTCCAGGTTGATGGCTGATGCCTCTGTGACAAAGAGGTTACAAACAGAAAAAAATTAGTTTATTTAATTAAAATTTTGTATGACGTACAGCCTTTGGAAATAAAGACCCACTAGAGATGTAGCTCCTTGCCATAGAGGCTGCTAAGCATGCATGTGGCCCTTTGGGTGGATACATACATTAAGTTGCAAGGTGCACGGACTCAGAAAATACTGATACTAAGCTTGAAAGTCTGCATCCAGAAAGAGAACACCCTGTGTTTCCATAAAGCAGCTGCAGCATACAGCTATGTCCATGCTGCAGAGAGCAGGCTGCCATTCCCTTCATCAACAGAATGTGTCAAGAAAGAGAGTGGGGGCTGGCAGAAGGGGTGGAAGGGAGGAAAGGTGGTGACTCATCTGAACATCTAAAAATAATCCCAGCATATTAAAGGAACATATTTCCTTCTAGAAAGATGAATAATTTTTGACTGATATGTCTGTAATTTTCTATTTCTCAATAGTAACCCATGCACATGGTATTGTAGCCCTTAAAAATATTAGCTATCATTCTGTCAAGCCAGGGAGCCAATTTAAATCGAGGGACCTACACAGGGCATTGATATTGCAGGCTGAGCAGTCAGCTGGTGGCCAGGGCTGTCCTTTGAAACAACTGTAAGAGAAACGAGCATAGTTCAGAGGGCTTTTAGACACAGCTAGGATCCTTCCACAAATTCACCCACCAGAGGTCTTTAGGTGGTGAAATGATTTTGTTCAGCACCACTAGCATCCATATCTAGGTCCTCACATTCATAGAACCGAGAAGCAGACAGATTTCCCCACTTCTTGTTATCACAGCAATAAATCTGCCACTATGGGAGAAGATCAAACCCTGGGTGGTGTTTGATGGGACAAAAAGGACAGAGGAGCATGCCCAGGAGGGTAAAAATACATCTAAGATCTGCATAGTGAATCACAGGTTATTTTTAAAACTGAGATTGAATGATGTGAAACTTAGTTATACATACACGACAGACACAGAAGAGGTCTTGGGTTTTTTGCTGACATCTGTGGAAAGGAAAGCAGGAAGGAAGGAAGGAAAGAAATAAGAAGGGAGGAAGGAGGAAGGAAGAGAGGAAGGAAGGAAGGATATCTTCAGTTTTTTTATTATATCAGAGATTTTTAAAATGCAGCACTGTTCTTTTGATGAATTAAAACCTCAGAAAGGATAGTTTTCACTTTTTGTTTTATGTTAACATATAACCAATTGTTAGCTGTCAGAATAGCTGCCTAGAATATGTTCAATCAATAAAATGAAGATATTTCAATACGAGGAAAATGTCAGAACCTCAGGGAAAAGGTTGCATATGAAGAGGCTGGTTAATGAAGCTCACAAAGGCAGTAAAGTTAATAAGGCCACTATTGTATACGGCGCTGCTGAAGAAACAGCTGTTGCCTCTGGTAAGTCGTCGTGGACATGCCCCACCCTCAGCACTGCCAGACTGTGTGAATATGAGCTTTGTCTGTAGCAGTCAACCATCCTATAGTGGAAAATGCCAAAAAAGTCAACAGTGGTTGATACTGGGGTAAGTGGAGTTGTAGGACCTCCTCAACCCACAACTGTGGCACACACAGGACTCATCCCATGTTTCATGGCTATCTCAGAAGAAAAAAAGATGGATTCCATCAAGTATTAATTCAATTATTTAGAAATTGGGTTTTAATAAAATTATATTCTGACTTATCAGATTTCTATTTTGCTTTGGGGAAGTACATGGAGAGTTTGTGCAAGTGAAGAGGCATAAAAGCAATTACAACCAGTAGATCAAGCCATACATAACTGGCAGATTTTTTATGTTAACTCTAACTATCCAGTTTATTTGTTGGTACTTAACACCTCCCATTAACCTAACAGGTTTAATAGGACAATGTTATAAGAAAAGTCTTTTCCATAGGAGACTGTTTTTATCTAATCATACAATAAAATCTCTATAGTTATATATAGAATAAATTGCAAAAGTAGTTTCCTTAGGATGCAATCATACCTGAAAATTATTTGGAGCTGATCCTCAGACCGTCATTGTCCCATTGCTACATACTGTTTTATGTTGGCAAGCAACCTTTGTAGATTTTGTTGGACAGGTAAATAATCATTACTCTAGTGATCTTCTATTTCAGTTTTTTGCATGAAGTGAATTTATTCTCCTCAAGGTTAATCATTTTCAACCACTACAAGATGCCCCCACTTATGTCACTGATGACTCCTCTAAAGGCTAAGCAGCAATTTGAAGTGCTTACTTTAGCTATGTTAGCTACATCTGGTCTCTCTGCTCAGAGGTCAGAATGACTAGCTATTTTATTTGTGATTGAAAAATTTCCTTCTCAACCTCTTAATAGTTTAAGTAATTCCTTCTATGCAGTTGCTTTATCCCAAAGACTGGAAGCAACTATGATCCATTCTACCTAGGAACCTAAATTATTAAATTTGTTTTTAAGATAACAAAAGGTTATATGCCAAAGAACTGCTCCCTTGACATTGGACATATATGGTCACAAACCAATCTTCCTGGACCATTTTCATATGGCAGTGCATAAGCAAATCAACTTGCAGGATTTCTCACTGTTTTTGATCAGGATAAGGAACCACATAGCGATTTTCATCAGAAGTCCAAGGTATTGCAACATGATTTTCAACTGTCTCGAGTTCAGGCATGACACATAATGAAGGCTTATCCTAAGTACCAATGGATTCCATGGCCCATTCCCCCAGAGGGCACCAACAGTCAAGGCCTAGCCAGTAATATGATTTGGCAGATGGATGTGACACAGGTCTCCCCTTTTGGTACGTCTCAGTTTGTCCATGTTTCTTCAGACATATTTTCACACATGGTACATGCCAAATGTCAGTCTGGTGAGAAAGCGCACCATGTTCAATATCATTGCTTGTCTGTCTTTGCTGCTATGTGCCTAAAGCCATTAAGACTGATAATGACCCATCATACATTAATAAGCTTATCCAAAAATTCTTTCTCACTTGGGATGTTAAGCATAACACTGGTACTCCATATAACCCACAAGGACAAGCAATAGTGGAAAGAGCCCATGCTACCCTAAAATATCAGTTACTTAAGCAAACAGAGAAAGTCAGCTGCCTTCACAAGCCCTTTTAGATCTAGCCAATTTTGTACTTAACTTTCTAAATCCTGTAGCAGGGTCATGCACCACCTGCTATGTTCCCTTGGCTTACAGATCTCATGGCAAAAAAACCAGCAATCACAAGTCCTTTGGAAGGATGTTTGAACAGGAAAATGGAATGGCCCTACTGCTTTAGTAACTTAGTGGGAGGTTTTGCTTGTGTGCTGACAGATACCGATGAAACCTACTGGCTGCCCTCTCAGAATGTGAGACCGTGGGTTACACTGGTGGAAGCACCAACACCTCTGAGAGCAGGAGATAGCAGCCATGCTGAAAATGATGCACCAGCCACACCTGAGTGACTCACCTCACTTGTGATGATCAACAAGTACAAGATGAGGTCCAGGACCAAGACATCACCCCAAGAGGGAGAACAAGCATAGCTTGATGAGTTCAAAAATTGTTTATCTTTCTTTTCTGGAGATATAAGGTATTTTTATTCCTCTTGGCTTGAATCATAAGAGATCTCTGTTAGTTAACCTACAGAATGTTTTTGACTGATTTTGAGTACAGTTAGAGAATATATAGGAAATTTTGTGATTCAGTTTGGCCAAATATTTTTGAGTGCATTCTAATTGTGTATATTGTCTTATGTGTTTTTCTGTTTGTTTGTCCAATCATATGCTTCATCTATTTTGTTTGAGCTCAAAGTAATTCTTTTCTTTTTCTTTTTTGTTTTCATCTTTTTGTTGTTGTTGCTTGTTTTTTTTGTTTTTTTTGTTTTGTTTTTGTTTTTTTAAGACAGGGTCTCACTTTGTGGTCCAGGCTGGCCCTGAGCTCAGCCTCAAACTCACTTCACAGCAATCCTCCTGCCTCTGCCTCCCGAGTGCTGGGATTACAGGCGTGAGCCACCACGCCCGGCACTGTGGTATGTGGTACTGGTTGCTGCTGGGCGTGAGTCTCCACGCCCAGTATGGTATGTGGTTACCGGGGATCGAACCCGGGTACTTGCGCTTGCAAGACAGATGCCAGAACCACTGAGCTAACTCCCTGGCCCTTGTTTTCATCTTTTGAAAATTTTTTTCCCAGAGGATATCCACCTATGGTTGGATATGCTGACACCTATTCCAAGACAGATGAATGTTTTGGAAGGAAGGATATATTTGCTTTTGCATGTTAGCTGAAGGAAGTGATGTTTAGATTTATGTTATAAAAGTATTGTGTTTTCTCCTGATTGCCATAACCTAAGCAAATTTTAAATGAATAAAAACCTTTAAAGTTCAAGAGACTGCTAAATAAAACTTCTGTTGGTGAACAGAGGAGCAGCTGCCCAGAACACAATTATTTTGATCTTTGTTCACTGATGAGATCACCAATATCTTCACAACCTTATGGGAGACACACCCCAACAAATATTTTCTCAATGTCATTACAAATTGGTTACATTGGTCATCACTGAAAATATTAGCTCAAAGAATGTTGTGATAAAATATTTATATAAATTGTAAATATATTGTGATATGCTTATAAGATTTTATATGATTGTAAAAGATGCTTTTGGTACAAAGCTATATAATTTGGTACTTTTCTGGCATGCAAAATGTATTTATGATCTGTAGTTGTATGGTATTCACCTTTTGATTCAGATATCTGCCTTACATTTTGGGGATTAAGTATGTCTAACAATGGCTATTTTACATTAGAGACACATTTATTTTACTAAAATATTATTTGAAGTTCTTTAGTTAAGGCTCTATTAACATTAGACAGTGAGTCAACCACCAGAACAACTATGGTCAGCAACTGTAATAATATTCTAATTGCATTTTTATCCTGCATGCTTCGTATGCAGGTAGATACATAATGGTTGAGTTCACTATTACTGTTGCATATGCTAATGTGAATGATCTCTCCTGGATGTTTAACAACTAAAGGTTAGAGACCAGAATTAGAAAGGTAACTGGGATAAAAGGCAGCCAATATTTTGGTCCTTGGTTTCCAAGGTCAACTACTATTAAGAAGAAGATCCAGAACATGAGGAAACATTCTCCACAAGATCCTATGATTCTACAAAAGTGTGCCAAAGGAATGTTATCTGGATAAAAAGTCTCCCATGCTTTGGCAGGAAGCATAATCATTAAGCAAGGCTATAACATACTCTGATGGCTGACACTGACAGAGAGCTGAGGGACTCTGCATGGTTCCAAGATACTGCCTAAAGAGATTTTTCTTGACCTTGTTAGACAGGAAGAGATTAACTTTATTTAATATAGGTCTCACTGTAACTTGGTCTTAAACATCTAGTAGAAAAGTTTAAGGACAATTGCTTTTATTTATTATTAAATATAGAACAAGCCATTTTTCAGTGTACTTGCTATTCCTCAAAATACACTTACATAAAATAAAAACAAAGAGAGATATGTTGGGAACTGGAGACAATTTACTTGGATTTAGGATTTACTTACTTGGACTTATGGATGTCTGCCCTGCCCTACAGGATCAACTATTGGGGTTACTGTGGACATGTGCCTCACCCTTTGGGATTTTAAACTACAAGGATTACTGCACTAGAATTACTGATTTTTAAACTTACTAGAACTTACTGAGATTTAAGGATATTTACCCTGCCCTGTGGAGTTTTCGATGACAGGGATTATTGTGGGACTGCTCTGTTTTACGCCTGCTAGAATTATGGATGTGAAGGCTTGGTACCAAATAAAGGTGCAGGGAGTTTGGGTTATGGCCTTTTCTGCTGCTCCTTCTACTGCTGCAGTATTTGGCCCCTGCTGCTACTGCTCAGAGTAGTAAGAATTGAGGCCCAACTCAGCCTTTTTCTCAGGGTTCCGACTTTATTGTTTGTTGGTTGTTAATCCTTTTGCTGTGGGACTTACAGGGGACTGGAGTTTGCCAGGAGGGTTCTGGCTGCATCTCCTTCCCCTATCTCCCACATTTTTCCTATGCAAGATGGATTCCCCAAGACACAGTAGCTTTAATTTCTCCCTTGCTTGATTTCTGACAGAGTATGATGTGTTCTGTGCCTCCAGATCCTGCCAGGCCCTGGGCTCCGTCTTCACTAGGCCTTTCACCCTGGCTGGGTGGCAATAGTTTCTTGCTGATATTGATCCCTGCTTATCCAGGTCTCATATTTGGTTCTTGTCTCCTCTATCATGCTTGCCAACTAATTCCCTGAGTTAATTTTCTTCTGCGGTAAATACTCCATGTGGAGTATTTTCCTGCCTTGACTTTGATATATACTGTGGTTTAGAAAAATCAAGCTGTATGTCATCTTTATAACTGAAGAAAAAGTACAGAAATTCTGTAACAGCTGGTATTTGGCTCCAAACATCTTTGCTGTTGTGTAACTTCAGGATTTTTGATATCCAGAGAAAGGGAATGATCCATACATAGAACAATAACTTCCCTGATAGGATAGTCCACAGAAATCTCTCTGTGGCAGAGTCAATGAATATTAATCGTCATCTTTCTCACTGAGGAATATATATTGAAGTGTCTCTGGAATCTAGATAAACACATTGAGAGTGTTATATTGTGCAATTGTGGATACAGGGTCAGAATATTACTAGACAGTGAGCTGACACTTGAAAAGAGATAAAATACAAGTCATAAAGCGTACAGTAAGTGTCACAGGTAGAGAGCAGACAGAATATCAAAAGGAAGCCTTCTTCCTGCTGGTCCTGTGGTTTTTAAAATAGCAAAAAATGGTACTAATGATAGATTTGCCTTTTTCTATTACTGTGGAAACAATTGATGTTTAAATGTCTATATGAACAATGGTCTCAGAATAAAAAGTTATAACCTACCACTTGGATTACAAGATGCCACCCTTCTCTTACAAGGGGCCTGGGGGTGCAGAGAAGGAGTGCGAAACGGCAGGCCGCAGTCCAGACCAGAGGGGCGGAGGAGGCGGGGCCGCGCGTGGGCTCCTTTGTCTTGCACGACGGTGGCAGCTCCGCCTTACTCCTGAGTTCGCTAGACTTGCGCTCAGAGCTGCGAAGTTCTAACAGCTTCCGTGGAACATTTCATTTAACATCGTTATGCTCAAATACTTAATTAAATGTTTACTAGTAAACAGATGTCAGATGTTCAGAAATTTCACTTAATGTAATTAAAATACATATACTAGTCATCAGCTCAGATGCACGTGCTTGCCTGTGAGAATTCTGTAGATATTCATCAAAGCCCATATTTAGCATTCCAAGCACAGCTTTTTAAAGTCATCTTTGTGGTAAGAAACTACTTCGGTTTTTATTGTGTGATTAGGAGGAGGAACTGAAGACCACATACAGTACAGGCAGTGGGAATGTTGGCTGCTCTCCCTCCTGACGCCTTGTCTGCAGCCGGCCGACTTCCCCGGCCTTTCCTGAGCCCGTTCGCTGAACTGTAGTCGCAGTAACGAACACTGCGTGTCACCCCGGGGTGTCCTACCTGAGGATGGCTAGGTACGCACGCAGAAACTTGCCTCTTCGCCACACCACTCAAGAAAGATCCTGCAGAACATGGATGTTACAGTACAAATCATGAATCATATCTCTGATAAGCTTTCTGCTATTTTCTCCTTGTAGTTACTCAAGTGATGTAGGAACAGATACATATAAAATGAAATTGATTCGAATAACAGAAAATAAGATGAAATACCTAATAAATCATTCCTTTTTCTCTTTCCCCTGAATTGTCACTGTTGTGATTGATTTTTTCTATCTTTCTGAGCATCTACAAAGTAAAGCACGTAAATATACATGTAAACCCATAGGTACTTATTGCTGATTTCCTTTCACAAAGAAATAGACCCCAACACGGTATGCTGCTGTGTGACTTGCCCCTTTCACTCCTCAATATGACTTCAAGGTCTCCATGTCAGCAAGGAGAAAGCTGCTGTATTCTTGGGACTGTAAAGTATGGATTCATCTCTAGTCCATCACTATTCAAGAACTGTTAGATTTCATTTTTCTTGATTTTTTTTCTAATTGTGATGGATGTAATCTTTTAGATGAAGTACCTAAAATTTTAATTGCTACATCAAGGGAATACTCATGAGTAGGCTCTTTTGACTTCTCAAAATCTTTGCAGGTTAGTAGTTATTAACCAACATGTGATATTAATAATCTTTAAAAAATCTAGGATTGATTCTACTCTGCATTTTAAAAGTACATTGCAGTTGAAATTACTTCTATATGCCTATTGGTCAGTTATGTTTCCCCTGTGAGTTACTTGTTCATAGATTTTAATAATTTCCCTGAGTTTGTTTGCCTGGCTTTTAAAGGTGGGGATTGGGTCTTATTATGTGTCTAGTCTGGCACAAATTCTCAAGGCTCAGGGCTAAAGCAGGTACCACTACTCCAGATTATTCTTTCTTTTAAAACTACAATTCATAAGAGTTACCAATTCAATCTGAAATATGACTCTAGTATTTTATTTTTATTTCAGCAAATATTCTTTTAATACATCACTTGCTTTTCATTATTTTTAAAATTGATTTTATCAGTACATTTATATATACATGATGATCACATTCAACATTGAGTATTTATACCAGTACATGACACATCTTCATTCTAAAGGCTTAGGACATGTGAAGTCAAAATCATATATATTTTACTTTCAAATTCTTTAGAAAGGTCATTATGTCAAATGATAGCCTCATTATTCTGTATTTTCCATTCATCCTTCTCACTAAAATATAACATACATATAGAAAACTGAACCACCAAGTAGACAACCCAATAATCAGCCACAGGGTGGACCTGGCCACAAGACAAGTCAGACAAGAAATATTTCAAGCCACAGGGAGATCTTTCTTGAGCTTTATCAAGGAAACACCCACTTTCTTGAAGATAATGACTACCCTAATTGCTAACATTCTAATTCTGCCTTTTTATTTCATTTTGTTTTTATGTAGTAAAAATCACATTCTGTATACTGTATTTTTGTGAGTATTTTCTCAGTGCTTTCTGTATGAAATGAATCTATCTTATTCAGAATGATAATAGTTTTTTTTAGTTTTACTGATAGTTATATTAACAGAATTATCATACCAAATTAATATTAGCTCCTTCATGGTTGCCCCCTTTGCTTATAACTGTTATGATAATAAAGCTCAGAGCAACATCAAGAATAATTAATATACAGAGACACACTGGTCTATCAAATACATATTTGAAAGTTTAATTCCATAGTGTTAGATCTTTAACTTTTTTTATTAAAACCTTTATTGGTACGTTACACATCATGATTGCACTCCACAATGAAAATTTGTACAACTTAATTCTCATTTTTTCCCATAGCCCTACCCACCCTACCACCCCCCCATACACATAAAATTTGTTTTCTTTCTTTTTTGTTATAATCTCATTATTTTCCCCCTTCACCCTATTTCACTTTGAGTATTTTCTATTTCACAATATATAACATATAATTCTAGAACTCATTTACATTTTTATTTTCTCATAAAAGAGAAAAGATGTGATATTTACCTACCTGCGACCTATTTATTTCACTTATGAGAATATCCTCAAGGTATGTCCATTTAGGTACGAATGATTTAAACTTAATCATTTTTTATGGCAGAGTAATACTCCATTCTGTAGAAGAACCACAGCTTTTTTATCCAATTTCCAGTTGATGGACATTTGGGTTGTTTACAAGATGTAGCAATCACAAATTGGGCTGCTATAAACATGGGTGCACATATGTCACTGTGATATGAGTCTTTTAATTCTTGTGTGTATATACCTAGCAGGGCAATGGCCAGGTCAAATGGGACCTCCAATCCTAGCTTTTTGAGAAATCTCCAAACTGATCTCCACAGGGGTTGTATGAGTCTACAGTCCCACCAACAATGGAGAAGGGTTCCTTCTTCTCTGCAGCCTCACCAACATTTGCCATTGGCTGAATCTGAAATGGCAGCCATTCTATGTGGAGTGAGATGAAATCTCAGTGTTGTTTCCATCTACATCTTTCGAATGACTAATGATGTTGAGCATTTCTTCATATGCTTCTTAGCTGCTCTTACGTCTTCCTCTAAAAAATATTTGCTCATTTCAGATGAGCATTTTTGAATTGGGTCTTTAAATTTGGGTGGGCTGATCTTTTTGAGTGCTTTATATATTCTAGATAGTAACCCTTTGTCTGAGGAACAGCTGGTAAACATTTTTTTCACACATTGTTAGTTGCCTTTTTGCTCTGTTGGTGGTTTCCTTTGCTGTGCAGAAGCTTTTTAAAAGAATGAGTTCCCATTTGCTGATTTCTTCTGCCAATTCCTGTGCTATAGAGGTTTTGTTCATGAAGTCTTTCCCTAATCCAGTGTCTTCAAGAATTTTACCTAACCTGTTTTGCAGCAGGTTTAGAGTGTCTGTTTTAATATTTAGGTCTCTTATCCACTTTGACTTTAGCTTGGTACATGGTGAAAGAGCTAGGTCTAGCTTTAGTCTTTGCCAAGTTAAAGCCCAGTTTTTCCAGTACTATTTGTTAAAGAGACTATCTTTTCTCCATTGAGGATTTTTGGCTCCTTTGTCAAAGATGAGGTGGCTCAGTGTATCTGGAGTACTTTCTGGATCTTCTGGTCTTCTCCATTGATCCTCAGGTCTGTCATTTTGCCAGTAGATCTTTAACTTTAATAGATGCAGCTAAATAGAATTCCAACATGCTTGAAATATATGGATTTTGCAAGTGCTGTATTAAAATTTTGCATTCTTACCTTTCAGATGTATATAAATATTCTACTTGGATTTTTTAATGATGTAAGTTTCAAATTTCTAAATTTCAACATGGTTGTCATGCTCCTACTACATTGTTTACTGGAGAATTAAAAATGACATTATTTTTACTATCTATTTTTATCAACTGTATCATAAATTAAATAACTATGTTTGAATAACTGTTACATTTTCAGTGTCTGCAGCCTTCTCAACATATGTGCTTTATCTGGGAGTGCACTTATACTCTATTCTACTAGAAGACTGACTTTGTCATTTTGTATTTCCACGTAATTTTTTTCATGTTCACTTCAACTTTCAACAAAACTCTCAGTGGAGAATAATTGAAATTGCCGTGAATCAATTTAGACAGAGCTGATGCGTTTACAACATTGAATCTTCCCACTCGTGAGCATGAACTAATTTTCTATTTCCAACTTCTTCAGTTTTTGTCAGTAATGCTTTACAGATTACTGTATAAAGATTTAGAGTACATTTTAGGTTGTTTTTAACTATCAGTGTCCGTGGTCTTGTAAATTATGATTTCACTTCTCCTGTGGCGACTTCGGAGCTGATCATGCCTTGCCAAGTTCGTGTCTTCTTCCCTGGGAGACAGATTCGCTGAGGCCAAGGTGCACGTAGCGCTTCTGCTCCTTGGCTCACCTGCTGAAGTTTCAGGGCTTCTAGCAAGCACCACCGTGGTGGGAAGATTTTCAGGTAAAACATTACTGATGTTTTCAGATACACAAGTAATTTTTCACATTGGTCTCCTAAACAATGCTGTTTATAAAATCATTTATTAACTCAGTTTGTTCATGGATTGTTTTGGAAATGTTTTATGTCTATGAATAAGACCTATTGAATCCCTTTCAGAATGCAGTTTCATTTTCCTTGCTTTAGTCTACTTCCTAAGTTGTGCACAGTGGTGTTTGACATATATGTTAACAACGTCACTCTGTTCTCCTTTCTCGTCTTAGGTGATACTGTTTTCAACATCATCATGAAGAAAATTTTGTTGTCAGACATTCATTATTATGGAAAAAGCTCCTTCTTGTTATGTTGTGTCCTTTTGAAAAAATATAAACGAACAAGTGTTTTTCTTGAGTGCTTCTCCTGCATCGTTTTTCTTTCTGCTCTTCACATATGAGCAATAGATTAGTTTTCAAACATTAAGTCAACTTTGAATTCATGGACAGAACACAATTACAATGAGTCAATAAGACTCCAATCACCTGAAAAGATACTGCAGTGATCTTCAAGTTGTTCAGAATTTTTTATATTTATGTATTTAAGGGAGAATGACTTTTCTGTGTAATTTTTTTCAGATTTCATACAAAATGTATGTTATTCATCAAATAGCATAACATAGTTATTCTGTGTTAATTTAGAATTTTTTTCCTGTTTTTAGAAAGAGCTTGGAAGTACATGATTATCAACTTCTATATCAGTAAAGATGGCATTTTCTTTACGGAAAAGTTTTAACTTCATATTCCATTTCCTTAATGAAAAAAAAGTAATGTTAGAATATTCTCATTTTAGTAGATTCTATTTTTCTTGTGTATTTATTTCCAAATTTATAAAATCATGCTCATAATAATTATACCTATTCCTTCTTATTTTCACAGTATTCATGATGTTATCTTCTTTATAATTTGTTTGTTTCCATTCATGTTTTAGTCACATTTATTATGAAGTTATCAATTTCATTTTATCAATCTATAATACAAGCTTTTGAATTTTTATGCTCTACTGACCATATGATTTACATTTCATTATATTTATAATAAGTTTTCCATCTTTGTTCATTGGCTTTATTTTGATGGTGTTTCTTCCCAAGTTTGATATATGATCAAAATATTTTACTCTATTTTGTTTGGTTTTTTTTACACATGAGTTACCTGGAAATGAATTGCTTGAATTCTAAACAAATGTAGTTTTTTGTTTGTTTGTTTGTTTGTTTGTTTGTGGGGTTTTTTTTGTGGTTGTTGTTCCTATTTGTAACTTGGCTATACTGTGTTAAATTCTGAATTTTATAGACAGCCAGCATTCAGAATTTTGTTGGGAGACATTCTGTATCTCTAGTTATGATGTATTTTGATAAATGCTAATTCAGATTATATCTACCAGGTTACTACTTATTTGTACCATTTGTTGATACTTATTTTAGATTTCTTTTTAACATTTTTTTATGATTTCAATTCCATTTATTTATCTCCTCCAAAGTGATTGTTTTGATGTGTTATCATTTTATTTTAGATTGTCATTCATACCTTAAAATAAATCCTCATATTCATAAGCTACTGTTTCTATTTATTCTAGTAGATAATCTCATACATCAATTGAATTAGTAAGTCTGTAAAATTACATTTTTATAGTTTCTACACAATAAATGTATGCCTGTGTGTAGAGCAAAACCAGTATTTATATCATTTGTGCATCTACTCACCCATCTATTTATCTGTATAGGTAAATAAAAAAATTTTTTTCATCCATGTATAAGCAAATAGAGAACTATTATAAACTATGCATCTGTTAACATTTAACTTCATTATATATGGAAAGTTTTCCTGAATTAATTCTTCTAATTTCCCTTCTTTCATTATAGAACAATTCTAAATTAAGTTTTTCATATCATAGGTTGATTTTCCCTCTATAGTATGCTATCTCTTATTTCTAACTGCCTGATGCTCTTGTCAGAATTTGCTGTAGGATGAAGGTATTATATTACAAAAAAGAAAGGAAACAAATTGTATGTGTATAGGGGATGGTAGGGTGATAGGGCTATGGGAAAAAATGAGAATTAAGTTATGTCTTATACTGGTACAAATCCCCATTATGGAGTGCAATCATGATACGTATATGTAATGTACCAATAAAGGTTTCAATAACAAAATTTTAAAAAAAGAAAGTATTATATTAGAACAATTCATGTTAGAAGATGTCAGTAAAGAAAATGTCTGCAGTGTACCTGGTGGCACCTGCAGCCAGTCACAGTGCAGTGTTTTCAACATGTAATCCCGAGTGAAAGTAAAGGAAACTGTATTGGGAAATAAAGAGAAGTGTTTCCACAAAGGATGCAACCCCCAGGCCTAAAACCAACCCCTATCTGGTTCCCTTCCTCTCTTCCTCCCGTAGCTCCTGCTGGACTTTCCATGGGGCACACCCAACTTGAAAGACCACATTGAAGGGACTCTAGTTGGTATTTTTTTTTACAGGTCCATTTTCACAATCCATGATGGAGAAAGTTTCCGAGGATTAAATGACAGAAAACCAGCATAATTACCCAAATGAAATACCTGGATATACTGACACAAAAGAACTTCTCATTTATATTGTCATTGAAATGTCACTCCTCAGCTTCAGACTTTCAGATTTATGTGCAGATTTCATGATATCTCTGGGATTTCATGTTTAGCTACTTGAAGTTAGATATTCTGTTTCCAGAATCTCAAGTTTTTGTATTGGTTTACATATTTATTCAGATGATCAAATTTCCAGATATAGGGATGTCAAACTCTATGTCAGATCTTAAACCATAATAAATTTCTCTACAATCTTCGAAAATCTCTTTATGAAATCTGTTTTATTTATAACACTGTGGTAGAGCAATCTGTTATACTTCTTAGGCCTCATCAGTGTAGGAGAGTGAGCTTTTCTTCTTTTTCTGGTCTTTCTTGCTGAAATGTCCTTTGACATATTTGTTCATTAATTCTCCTACATTGATTTTCAAATGTTATTAGAAATATCAAAAATAGCATCTTTAGGGCCAGGGATATAGCTCAGCAGTTCCGGCGCCTGTCTTGCAAACACAAGGGTCCCGGGTTCCATCCCTGGTAACCACATAACAATACTAGCCATGAAGACTCACCCTAGCAACAATTATTACCACATACCACAGTGCTGGGCGTGGTGGCTCACGCCTGTAATCCCAGCACTCGGGAGGCAGAGGCAGGAGGATTGCTGTGATGTGAATTTGAGGCTGAGCTCAGGGCCAGCCTGAACTACAAAAGCGAAACCCTGTCTCAGAAAACCTAACAACAACAACAACAAAAAAGTGCATCTTTAAACATTCTCAGAAACATCACAGGGAACATATTAAATTTTAAAAAACTGACATATTATGACAAAGTTTTCTGTTCACCAAACATAGCATACCATTCTTTTACTTTTTAAAATTATGTTCATTTTTGGGATGATGGGCATTTTGACAGTATTGGTTCTTTCTACCCAGGAAGAGGATTCCTTTTCTGATATTCTCCTCATCTTCCTTTTTCAGAATGCAATAGTCCTCAGAGTAGAGTTCTTTCACCTCCATTGTTAAATTGATTCTGAGATATTTCTTTTTTAAATGCTATTGTGAAAGGAATTATTTCCCCAGTTTCTTTCTCAGTGAGTCTGTTATATGAAGACTATTAAATTTTCAGTGTTTAACTTGTATCCAGGTACTGTACTAAGTCTGGAAATTAAGTTTAACAATCTTTTGACAGAGTTTCTGGAATCTTCCACATAGACTGTTATGCCATCAGAATTTAGTGTCAGTTTAACTTTGTCTTTTCCTATCTTTATTCCTTTTATTTCTTTTTCTTGTCTAATCACTGTGACTAATATTTCCAGAACTATATTAAACAGGAAGGGAGAGAGTGGACATGTCTATCTGGCTCCTGTCTTTAGTGTGAAAGGTTTCAGTTTTTGATCATTTAGTGTAATGCTGGCTGTTTGTTTTTCATGAATAGCTTTTAGCAGGCTGAGATAAAGACTGTTCCCATTTTCTTTAAGATTTTAATGATGAATAGATGGAGTTGTTCCTGGCTCTTCTAATCTGCTCCACTGATCCTCAGGTCTGTACTTTGCCAGTCCCATGCAGTTTTCATCACAATAACTTTGTAGTACAGTTTCAAATTGGGGATTATGATAACCCCTGTCATATCCTTGTTTCCTAGATTTGCTTTTGCTATTCTAGGTCTTTTGTGTTTACAGATGAATTTTTGGATTATTTTCTCTACATTTGTGAAATATGCTGTTGGGATTTTAATCAAGATTGCATTGAATCTATATCATAATTGTGGGACTATAGCCATTTTGACAATGTTGGTTCTTTCTACTGGTGAACAAGGGAAGTCTTTCCAGTTTCTGAAATCCTCTTCAATCTCTTTTTTCAGGCTGTTGTAGTTTTCACAGTACAGGTCTTTCACTTCCTGTGTTAGGTTGATTCCTAGGTATTTTTCCCCCCCTAGGTATTTTTTTCCTAGGTACTTTTTCTTTTTCTTTTGTATGCTATTGTAAAAGGGATTGACTACTCAATTTCTCTCTCAGTATCCAACAAAAGAATGAAATACTGAAAGCAGTAAGAGAAACTACACACAAAATGGAAGTCCATCTGGATCACAGTGGAATTTTCAACCCAAACACTCAACTCATGGAGAGCCTAGGGTGAAGTGTTTCAAGCATTGCAACAAAACGACCTCCAATCTAGATTGATGTATCCTGTAAAACTATCTTTCAAAATTGATGAGGAAATAGATACTTTCATGACAAAGAACACCTGAAGAACTTCACGAACCAAAACCTGCACTCCCAAAAATTCTAAAGAGTATCTTGGAAAAAAAAATAATGAAGATAACAAACTCACTAAACACAGTTGAGTGAATCCATTCAATAAGACAAGAAACTGAATTAAAAGAGGCAAAAGCAAAAAGTACAACAAGAAAGAATAGAAAAACATCATAATAGCTCTAAGTCAGTCCATATCAGTTATAACCATTAATGTCAATGTCCTTAATGCACCAATTAAAAGACACAGAGTGGCAGAATGGAATAAGAAACAAGACCTATAATATTCTGTATATAAGAAACACACCTAATTAAGAAAGAAAGCCATATATTGAAAGTAAAAGGATGGAAAACAATTCTCCATGAAATAGAAAACTGCAAAAACATACAAGTGGCTATCCTATTTTCAGACAAAATAGATTTCAAATCAAAACTGATTGAGAGACAAAGAAGGACACTACATCCTTGTGCAAGGAACAATCCAAGAGAAAGAGATAGCATTCATAAATAGTTATGTAGGTTGTGTACTACATTTTAAATTTAACTGATTGATTTTTGGAAAAATAGAATCAAGTAGATATGTACAGGTACAAATTCTCAATGAGAAAGGTGATCATTATGAATTCTCCAAATTAACAACAAACTCAATTTACTATAAAACATAATCAATAAAGAGAGAGAGACAATGCAAAAGTAATTTTGAAAAACTATTAGAAATATAAATAAAATTCAAACTTTATAACAAAAATGAATTTATCTCAAAATAAGATTTGCCTTATGTTAAAGAACTTGTCAGTTCTCAGAAGTGAAGAATGATCAAAACTATTTCATTACTCTTCCACTTGACAGAACATTGCAAGCAGAAAACTTCCTAATTATTTGTGATATGGATGGTAACTATGACTGAATAATTACATGCAGCTCATTAAACATAAAAACAGATGTTCTTTTACTTAAAATAGTTCAATATTTTAAAGATGGTATATATTCATCAGATTTTTCCTCAAGCCCTTTGGTTTTCAAATCTGTTAGGATGAGTATTTTCATTTAAAAAATCACTTTTAATTTTCAAAGTGTGCTTCAGTATTTTATCTTATACAGTACAATAGTTTGGTCTGCATTGTGTCCTCTTCATTCAATATAGGACTATCCTTGAAATAATCTTTAATATACTTGTCATGAGTTGTGTTTAGATGTCTCCCTCAAAGCCTCATGCAGTCATTGGTGCGTGTTTTCAGAGATAACTGAATCATGAGTGTATGATGCTAGATGAATGGTGTGTGATTACTACACCAGTCCACAGATTGGTTTGGTACCACCATCTCCTTGGTAGCCTGAGGAGGATATAAAAGGGACAGAAAGAAGTTGCTAAGGCCCTTTGCTTGCTTTGCTGTCTTCTGCCCACTATGAACTGTTTCTCCTGAGTGATAACTCTTTTTTGTGCTATCCTGCCTTATAGAAAGCTGATTACAGATAAAATCTCTGTAAACTTAACTAAGTAAACCTTTCCTGCTTTAACTTTGTGTGTTAGATATTTTGTCTCACCAAAGAGGAACATACCTAAGAATATTCACTAATGGATATTTGCTTTTTTGGTAGGTCTTTTAATATTTTAAAAATATTTTTACAAATTATTGGCCTAATTAAATTTTTACTACAGTGAAATCAATTTTTGGCAATTAAATGAAATCCAATTGCTTTGAATGAAGTAAGAATTCATTTTATCTATTCTTGAATTAGTAGTCCCTAGAAAATTGCACATTTTATCAGGGTGGTTGGAAGTATTGAACTAAAGATGCACAATGTATTATTTAATGGGAACTTTAAAAAATGTTTTATCAATAATTTCTCTGATTCTTTGCAGTGAATTTGCCAATATTTGATCAAATTTATCAACATTATAACTGCTAAGATTATTGATCAAATTTGTTGTTATCACTTTATAGTTTGATTATTTAACCTTTACAAAATATGTTTCTGCAAGTATTTTGTATTCTTTGATTGCCTTAATTTCTTTCTTTGATAACTTGTTTTCAATTAATTCTTTATTTCTAAAAAGAGTGTTTCTCTAATTATTTTGTTTTTCTCAAATACTTTCCCTGTACTAATTATTTTACATTTCTAAATATCTTTTAAGTTTACTTCCTTTCTTATGTTGGCTGAAATAGTTTTTATTTATTTTTAATAAAAAGCAAGTCTTTACTTTGTTCAGATTTCATCAATCTTTTCACTTGTCTTTTCCTTCTAGAGTCTGACCCCAGGTTTTACATTACATTTATGATCTGTTCTTTCCTATCTGTGGCCATTCCTCTGGCTTTTCCTGCTTTTTACATATATGCCAACATGGACAGCACTGTTCAGCTCTCTAGTACAACAGGTCTCAACTTCAGGATTAACTGAATAATATCTTGCGACATTAAAGTTATAAAAGTTTGGAAAGTAGACACAAAATGCTATTTTTTTTTTAGTAAGTCAAATGAGTGACTGCATTATACCAGTCTGTCATTTAACTAGTGATAATAAGCTTGATCATTATATTAAGGTACTGTCTCCCAGATTTCATCATTGGTAAATTATTGTTTGCTGTGTGATTGTTAATATATCATAATGGAGACCTTTACAGTCCAAATAAATATCTTACTTGATTTAATACATGAGCTTACTGAGTTTAGCATCTGTTGGTAGATCTCACCTGACAGTACGATGGAAAACTTTTAAGATAGTTTCTATTCACTCATTTACTTTCTTTATTGGCGCTTCCTGGATAGAGACAGCTATTACTTGTACTCAGCCATTTATTCTATTGTTTGTCTATATTAGCATGAAAACATGAATACACACATTAGTCTTTGGGTTATAATCCAATCATCCTGTTTTTAATCTTATTACTTTGATGTTTCATCTCTGCCCAGGAAAATATTGAGAGAATGTTGAGACTTTCTCCAAAGCAATAATCAAAGCAAAAAAAAAATAAAAAATTAAAAATTACTGCGAAGAAGTATTAAAACACTATAAAGATACTTCATACACATGTACAAATTCTCAGTGATGAAAGTGATCATAATGTAAACCTAAAATGTGCTAGTAAAACAATAAAGGGACAAAAAGACACCAAATTTTTTATATTATCTATACTCATTAGTATGATAGTAGTTGATACAAAGCTGCTCATTTATGCAGACATATTCCCTTTAACCTTTTTACAAATATTTACTAAGGTTTTATGGAAACAACAGAAATAATTAAATGTGAATTGGTCAGGGCTCTTGGTCAGAAATGTTTATTAGCACTAAATGTGATACTATGAAATCAAAAGAATGTATTACAAAAAGATGAATAATTATTTCAATAACAATTTGCACTTGGAACAAAAAACAGTCTGTCACTAAATTTATAAACAAGGATAGAATTGGTTAAAAATAATTAAAAAGAACATAGTCTCTTACCATACAGAAAAGTCAAATATTCCTGTTTGTTTTTATCTTCAAATTATAAGAACATAATCTTAACAATATGTTATATTAAAAATAATTGTTGCTAACAAAACAATTAAGAATAGGTTTTGTAACCTTAGTCTCTTAAAGATGTAAAAATCTTTAAGAATTTAATAAAGGGAAGAAAAATAATGCAAAACAAATAGCACAATACAAAATACAAGAAAAATATAAAATAAGCAGTTAAAATATAAACAAGGGCAAGGATTTCTATCAGAATGAAGCATAAACTCTTGGAAGAGACTGTCTCTTGGTTTCCTACTTACATAGGAATTCTAAAAGAAAATAAAGAATTTAAAATTAAAAGGATTTGTAAATATACACTAGACAATAAGATACAAATTTCAGTACCAGAATTAGAATATATGACAAAAGGAAATGAGGACCATTTGAAAATTATAAAAGCAACATGTTAACAAAGATCCAAGAGTAATAAATATCTAAGTGTCAAATAAAGATAAATCACCAAAAATTATATTTAACTACTGAAATATAAAGTATTTGACACAAGAGCACTAAACATGTAGAAAGCCAGAAAATTAATTTAGTAGAAAATTGCTCAATAATATTAGTATAAATAACAATGGTTCTTTTTAAAAAATAAATTTCAGTGTTCCAGAAAAATGTTTCATATTTCACTCATGAATTATTTTTTTCATAAGTGGAACATATTGCTCTAGTTTAAAAGATGCTAGGTTAATAATAAATATAATTAATAAGGAGGAGTTTAAAGAAGCAGTTTAAAGCATAAAAGTGCCTTTTCCTCAATCACTTATTGATTACTCTGAAAAATCACTTATTAAAAACAAACTTCAGTATCTTACACAGAAAGGATATATAAGCATGAAATATATTTTCCAAACTTTACACACACTGTAATGTTTTTTATCACCAGGTCTGGCTTCAGATGGAGGCACTGGCAGGTTACTAGCGAACACAACATTGTCCACCTGCACTGACCTCCTTTTTCTTGCATAAGTACAGATTATGAAGTTTTTTTTCCCCTATACCAAATTATGCTCACATTTGAGGATGCAATATTAATTTCAATACTGAAACTCTTTTGGATTTCCATCTGTGAGGTATGTTTTGAAACTAACACATAAAAATCAGAATAAAATTCACCATAGAGAACTTAACAAATAGCTATCAATGTCTTCTTATTTATAAATGAGCTTAAAATGAGGAATTAATGGTCTGGCACAGACAAATCTACACCGACTGCAGTAGGATAATACCAGTTTACTAGTGACATGATTGTATGTAGAGAAACCATTGCAATCTCCACAAAATTTACACATTAATTTTATCTTTTTTAAACACATTAACAGTTTATCTAAAAAATTATTAAGGAATTTTTTAGATACATAGAAATGTAAGTACTATTTCATATTATGTATTATAGATTTTGGTCCTTAATGTCCTTATACATTCTTTTACACTTCAAGTTTCTCACATCAGAGAAATAATCAATATTTACATGTTTTTCTAATGTATTTCACTTAAGAGTATATGTGGTCATTAGATGCATCCATTTAGTTATGAATGTCTCAAGTTTATTCTTTACACCTGAACAGTATTCCATTGTGTGAAAAAGCACAATTTCTTTATCGATTCTTCATATAAAAACAATGTGAAACAGGGAAAAAAAGATTCAAATGAGAAGGGCACTAAGGGTGGGAGGGGAAAGGAAGAAAGGGAAAAGTGAGAAAAAGATAAAATAGAAAGCATTTGTAAATAAGAGAGGGAAAAAGGGTTAAAAGAAGGTTAAGTGAATGATGAGAAAAAATAAGAATTAAGATATTTCATGTAATGATGCAAATTCTGTAAGGTGAATCACTGTAATCATTATTATTTCAATAATGTAATCATTATTTATATCTAAATTGTACTGATAAACTTAAACATTTAAAAATTAAGTGCTGAGGCACATATTTAAGTAAAAAGATTAATGGAGACCACTCTGTGAAAGTTTCAAATTCATACATAGGCTTCTCATATTAAAGGTCTGAGTCTGCCTATTGGTCCACAATAGCTGTCTGAAGAGTCAGAAGTAGGTGTGTTGTAATGGAACAACTCTATAACACCGGTTGTAGCAGAGGTCTCAGTGATCTGTGACACTGTGGCATCTAGGATGGTGAGATAGTAGTGTAGCTAAAGGCAGAATGACTCATGCACAAGTTTATCTTTCTTTATGGATGTTTAGTATTCCCTTTCACTAAAAAACAAGCAAACAAACAAACAAACAAACAAACAAACAAAAAACACATCTTATCCATTCAACAGTCAAAGGTCTTTTGGGTTGTTTCCAAAACTTAGCTATTACAAATTGCATTTCTATAAACATGGGTGTACATATATCGCTGTGATATGATGCTTTTAATTCATTTGGGAATATACCCAGCAGGGAAATAGCAGGGTCAAATAGAATCTTTTGTCCTAGTTTCTTGAGGAATCTTCATTATGATTTTCATAGTGGTTGCACCAGTCTACACTTCTCAACAGAAGCCATTCTTTCTGGAGTGAGGTGAAAGCTCAGTGTTTAAATGGAAACAAAGATTTCATATACAGAGGGATGGAAGGAAGGGTAGGAGAGTGAGAAAAAGTAAGAATTAAAATGTATCATGTACAGGTATAAATGATCAGTGATAAGTATGATCCCATTGTATATCTAAAATGTACCAATATACTCAATTTAAAAAAGAATAAAAGACATGCAATTTTAAAAAAAGAAATTCACTCAGTTAAAAAAAAAAGTTTATTTTTCTGTTAGAAATACACCAATTCAGTGCAATAGCACATGGAAATCAGATTTGCAAGTTTTGGAGGAGGTCAAAAATGAATCATCAGATTACTCATGCATGGGTGATAAAGATGATCTATTATAGCAAAATATATGTTTTCAGATCAAAAAAATGGTGTGGGTGTATGATGTTGATGCTGCTGATGATAACTTTGACACTGGCCATGTGAACCAAAGCTCTTGTGACAGTGATATGGAGCAAGAATCAACTGATACAGACGTGGAATGCAGACCTCTGGCATCAGATGATGAAGAAAACAGCTGTGTGAGTGGATATATAACTCCCTGAAACATTGCAAAATTGTCACACCACCAAACAGAAGGATCTATTGTTAAAACCAGGGCCAGAAATACAGTCAGGATCTTGACAATGGAGAAATCTATTGGAAAGAATGCCAACACAACCATACAAGGTTGGAGATCATAACAGATGAAATGCTACAAGATATCATGAAATATGCAAAAGCTCAAATACAGGTAAAACATTCTATATCCACCAGTAGCCATAAGAAAGCATGTTTTTTATTATGAAACCTCACTAGCTGAACTGAAAGCTTTTACAGTTGTGTTTTACTTAATAGGATTTTCTCATAGTAATAGCAGAAATATAAAAAGGCTTATGGTAAAGTGATGGGTCAAAATATAGCATAAAGGCTTTTAAATATAGCAAAATATAGCATAAGTCTTGCACATGTGAAGACTTATTGAAATTTCATCTTAGATTTACTCTACCATTATACACCTGGCTTTTATTTGTATAGTAATAAACCAAATAATATTATAGACACACTTATTGAACTCAAGCTAATCAGAATGTGACATTTGACAATCGGTTTACCACTTTCCAATCCACATTACATTTTCTAACAGAGTAAAAGTTGACTAGCACAGGAAGTACATTCAAGAACAAAGCAGAAATTCTAAATGAAATGCCACAATTTCAAAACAGGGAAGACCCAAAACATAAAGTGTGATCACTAGATTTCAGAAAGATTTGCATTTACCTTATACATAGCAAAGATAAATGTACTGGTACTGCTGCTACCAACCTTGATCATGATGAAAATATTGATAGGAAAACCTCTCCCAAGTGGAAGCCTGAGATGAAACTTTCTAAAACAATACCAAAGATGGAGTAGATATTGTTGATTAGTTATGCAGCAGCTATGATGTTTCTTGAAACTCAGAACATTGGCCAACAATTGTGCTTTATGCATCCTAAAGATGTGTAGCATAAATAGGTAGCTACTTTAGAAAGCAAATAACAAGTGCAAATTGCCATGGAAAAGTTTTCTGAGAAGATTGAGACTAGAACTCATGACTGATCTTTTATAGCAAATTAAAAACAACATATTTCTCCCAAATGAATTAAGAAAAAAAGAGGCAAAAAATGGAGCACACTTGGAGTACGCAGGAGACTGCAACATTTCAAAGACCTATTGTATCAACAGAAAACCAAAAAAATGTCAGTTGTGCCCTGTAAGAAAAGACCAGAATACAAAACATGTACTATCAGGGTAAGCAGTTTGTGTACGCAACATGCAGGTGTCATGTGTGAAGGCTGCACTGGGTGTAAAAAGTGAAGCAAAGATTACTTTTGTTGTAGATTTCTATTGGTATTTTCACTGTAGTTCACATGTTTTTATTTCTGAAGTTATTTTTAAAATGCGATAAACTAGTTCATAGCTGAAGTGAAAATGTTGATGTTTATTCTAAGAATTCATTAAACATTTGATATTCTAATCCAGTATTAATATATTCATTATAGTTTACATAGTAATTTCTTATTCTTTTTTAGACTTCACACACCAAAAAGCAGTCAATGTTGAAAATTTTGATGCTTTATTATAAGCACTACATTAGAAATGAAATATTTTATTGTGATTTTTTCTTGTTATACACTCCTTTTAATACAATAAACCTTAGAAAACTAAAATTAATAATTCATAGAAAGGATTATTGTAAACAGTAACTGCCTGTGTCCTGCTCCTGAAGCAGGGCGCCCTGAACGTCGCGGGACAGCGCTCTTGTCCACTGCTGGCCCTCCACAGCATTGCGGCAGGTGTCATTTCAACCAGGCAGTTCTTAAGTTGAATAAATTTGATAAAATTACCATCTTTATATTCTCTTATAAAAATCATTATATCTTATAAAATTAATGAAAAGACCAAGTTCTGGTCATCTTTTATCTAAATAACTGGACTGCTGTGTAGTTAAATGTGTGTAATTTTTTATGCATCAAGCATGCAGAAATAAAATGATCTGAAAAGAAAATAACTTAAAATGATCTGTTGGAATGAAATCACATCAGAGAAAACTAAATAAGTACTGTATGCCTTCTTCATAAAGGACATGAGAATGGTAGAAATATTTGGGAGCCGATAATGAGATGTCTTTTGCATTTAAAATGTGCATACTCACTCACTCAAATCTTTGTTACAACTCTAAAAACACCTCACAGTTACCTATAATGTTTCAGTTACCATTAATCACAATAGCAAAAAAAATGAAAAGAAACTAAAACCCTTACATGGAGTGTAAGTGATAGTAGATACCTGAAAAGAATAGTATAGATCTGTTAAAATGATAACATGAGTGCTAAGTATTGGTAGGGAAATCTATCCAAGTTAAGTGAAGAAATAAATAAAGTCAAAATAAAAACTTTTATGCTCTAGAAGAGCTAGTATATGTGACCCTGTTTAGTTAGAATACCCAAACATAGTTTAGGAAAGCACACGGATATCAAAAGGCAGTATATAAAAATTATTGATAAGATAGAAAAGAAATATTGAAGTATTTGAAATTTTGCATTCTGTTTTATATTTATATGATGCTGTCATTTCTTGCAGCTTCGTGTTACATTTATATTCAGGACAAATATAAAATTATTTTGCAAGAAAGATTAAAAAATAGTTAATGAGTGCACTGAGGAGAAAGTAAACGGTGGTGATGATTTTGTCTTTGCAATGCTCAATAAGATGAGTCATGAATTCATGAGTCATGAATTTTCCTTCCATAAATAGGGAAAATATGCAAGTACTGATTTAAAGACTGAAGACAATCCCCAGGCTGTGGACACAGCTGCCTCTTCGTGTTGTTCATGCCGTGCTTTTGAGAGCCCGGAACCTTTCTTCCAGCTGGTTAATACAAAGAACCATGGTTGGTTAGAGGAGCCGAGTCATTCCCTCATCTCTGATCACAGTCTAAAGGAACACTTTGTCAATTTATTGGTTTTCTAGCATATTTGTTCCTATTTATAATGGAAATTTCAGGAGGGCAGAGTCTGAGCCTGTCTTTTCATCCATATATCTGCATGAGATAGTGCTTCTTCCTTGGAAAAACCTGAGACCTAGTAGTGGAATAAAGAATGAAATAATGAATAAAATACAAGTACTGAAATGAAATGAGGATTTACTCAAAATGGTGCCATCTTGGTAACCGCATTTTGACTAACCCAGTTAGCCTTGCTATACACTCGAGAGTTCTGCTTACTTCCTGATCTCCCTACTTCTAAGTCAGATTCATCAGTATGACTCTATTTCTAATATATTCAGAATTTGATCACTTTTTCCCATCTGTCTCACTGCCAGCTGTGTGTATGTCACCAGCAGTTCATGGCCAAACTCCTGCTAGAACCTCCTATTGTGTTTTTTTCCTTGCTTAAATTCTTCCAAACACTTCACATTTTCATATAAATAAAACACAAAGTCGTTACCACAGCCAGCAAGGCCTTGTGGAGGCACCATGTTCCAACCACAAGGACCTTTCAGAGCGTAGTGCATCATCTAGGGCTTCTTCCTTGACGCTCCTGCTTTGTTTACCTGCCACATGAACCTTCGCTCAGTAACATTTTCTTATGAATCTTTCTGAATTTCACAGTCTCCTCTTCAGTGTCACTTATTCCCACATATACTTAATAGTTTTGTCTACAGCAGTTCTCCATCTACCCAAAACCCAAAGGCACCCAGGCTACGTGCTCACAAGAATCCCTTCTGGGCTCACCTCCTCTCCCAAGGAGATTATTTCTTGTGTGTCTTTTATTAATATATGAAGTCATTGGATTATTGGTTAAATTTTGGGGTTCTGTCAGTCATGTTCTACTAGGAAAGAAATTTTGTCTTTGTGAGGGCATACCCTGAATTTAGGTGATTTTTTTTTTCTTCAAACTAAACAATAATAACATATTGAAATACTAATGACGCCCCAATTTCAGTTATCGTGCATCAGTCATGTGTATTTTTCATGCAGAGTAATTAGCAAAGAACAGATCTTGAAATTCACTCCTGTCGACAGTCTGCCAACTTTAAACTAATTACCATATTGTTCTCGACCTCAATCTCAGAGCTCGAATGCCCATCACGGAGAAAGCTTTTCCTTACTCTCCTAATTAAGTTAAATATTCCCATTAAAATATTTTTAGGGAATCATGTAATTTGCAGGTAGTTTTTATCTGGGCTGTCATTTACTTAATTTTGAAAAATTAAATTGATTTCCGCATATGTATGTTCTAGAATCATCTCTCACCCCATATGAACAGAGATATTTTTACTTTTCAGATTATCTTACTAAAGATGTTTAATCCAGTACCTGGCTCATCACAAGCCCTCAAAAATATTTTGTTTTGAAAAAGAAATCAATCATCCAGAGCAGCTTCCACATTGTCCAGGATAAAATCCTCCGATCTCCGGAATTAATAAATACATTTGTCAACAACAAGAATCAGACTCATACTTTTAAACTGAACAGATTTTGAGTCCTTAATAATTCCACAGTGGGATTCTGGGAAGGAACAGAAGTGATAGAATCAGTGTCCTTCCGGTTGAACTAGGTAATGAAGGTTATCTTTCATGCATCCAAAGCTTCTGAATTTCTGGTTGGGATGAAGTCATTTCTCCTTCCACACTGAGTCCCGCTCCTCATGCTCAGGAGCTACCTTGCTTCACTTCGCAGGAAATTGCTCACGTTGTTAGCGGCTCCGTCTTCCCACCCTCTCCACACTGCGTTCTCCTCATCAGTGTTCGATTCTATTACGTACAAAGTTATTGTTATAAATAGGTTCCAATAACTGAAACAAAGTATGATTGGTCTTATATCCTAGCAATTGAAATATATTCCATATATTCAAAAATAGTTTTTCTAAATGTAGCTCTGAGAAAGGACAGTTGGTTAAACATTTTCTCTTTTTAACCTGCTTCTCACATTTAATGATTCACCCTTAGAAGTCTCAGCACTGAACAGAGGAGCATAAAGTCAAGTTCTCTCAAAAGGTTGAACATTTTGTCATTTCCTGAAAGTGGAAAGGAAAACAAGCCAGGGGACCCCCCTTACTTCCTGGTCTGGTAAAGTTTTACTGACATGTGAGTCCTCCTCGTGAAGTGATTAAAACATGGAGCATTTTAAAAGGGAAGTACTCATTATCCAATCACTCTATTATCGCTGCTATGAGTTTCAATTTCAGCACAGGAAGGGATTAGTCATTTCTTATAAGCATTACTTTTGTCTATGCTAGGAAATAAACCCAACCAAAAATATTTGTTTCAGAAATATATATTCTTGTGGTACCAATAACAGAGGAAAAACAATAACAAAATCTAATTTTCCAAATAGTTTTAAATGCCCAGTTACTCATGTAATTTGAGCAAATCATGAGGCCTATCCAGATATATATATATATACATACATATATATATATATATATATACATATATATATATATATGTCTAATGAGAGAGCCTGTCTAAAGACAAAATGTTAATATGAACCCAAAATAAAAATTGTATGTGTGTGTCTCTTAGTAGGGAAAAATTAAGAAATTATTTTGTTTAAGAATTGAATGAGTGCTGGGCCAGGGATTTAGCTCAGTGGTGCTGGTGTCTGCGTGGCAAAAGCAAGGTCCCAAGTTTGATCCCCAGGACCTCATACCACAATGCAGGGCATAGTGGCTCATGTCTGTAATCCTAGCACTCAGGAAGCAGAGGCAGAAGCATTGCTGTGAGTTCGAGGCTACCCTGGGCTACATAGTGAGTTCAGGGCCAGCCTGAACTACAAAACAAGATCCTGACTCAAAAAACTAAAAAAAATATATATATATATAAAATAAGAATTGGACAAATGCTAAAGACAGAGAAAATTTGTGTGACTTCAGTACATACCAAATATATGCTAAGTTCAGAGCTGTCCACTAAAGGAATAGGGTTACATGAAGCAGACAGGTGGGTCCGTGATCTTTTGCAACGTGGCCCAACAACATTTACTTTTACATGCACATGTGCTCTGTATAAGGCTATGTATGCCATTGTTTGATCACAACAAACACTTGCACCTCAGCTGGGTCCTAAGAGAGTTCTAACAGAGTTTTTTATATCAGTCAAATGCACTTAGTTTATGATTTAGGGAAAACTTAAAAAAGTCTTTCAAAGATATTACATATAAAAATGGGAGTTGAAATGATAGGACAGAGCTACTGGTCAAGGGAATGACATCTTCAAACATCATTATGTGGCAAGGAATTTGGTGGGTTTAGGGGAATGAAAGCAAAGGCAGTGTGTGATAACAGATGGCAAGGTGGGAGTGGTCGGAACAACCCAGCATTCGTTGTTAGGAGTAAAACTATTTGAAGAGAAGCTATGTTTTAACCAAAGATTCACGGGAACTTTATGCAAGAGAATGGCATGCACATTTTCCACATTCCCATCAAATCAGGTCTCCTGAATACAGTAATCTTGGGGAAGGTGAGTGCCACAGGACGTGTTCACTGCCTTGTGATGAACTCCAGGGGCCAAGCAGCTGTGTGAGCAGATACATTTCCTGGGCCCATTTCTATTTTTCATTGCTAAATGATTAATGAGCTACCCAGATTTTATATTCAAGGTATTTTGTTCTTATGTATGTTATAAAAATCAATTAAGAAGAATGAGAAGCTTTCAATGATACCCCATACTTAACAAAGGAAACATGAAAAAATATATTTATATGACTGTACCATTGCATCTGTTGTCAAATATGCTCATATACCATTAAAAATAAACTCAATAAATAAGTCTTAGTTTTAAAAGAGGGAGTTGTATCTTTTCTAATAAATGCTAATGCTAATGCAAACTGGGTAGAAGTTGCTCTAATTATTCTGCATTAGATGTTATCACAAACTTCCAAGTTTTATAATTTAAAGGCTTATACTTTGGTAATAGAAATCATTATTTTTATCAAAAATATTTTTTCTTCGGACATAGCTTCAGAATAAAATTGTGTTTTATGATTTAGCAACTAGAAGCAACCAAGTTGGGGATAGAGTTAGATATGTATATTCGCTGTTTTCTCACTTTGGTCCCTCTCAAGCATTTCCCTCTATTGATCCATTTGAAAAAGAGTTACAATCATCTCCTGAGATTGGACTCTTAAGTTCTCCTCTAAATGTTGGTTTCTAACAGGGGTAAGACCAACACTTGAAAAGCTTTCTCTTCAGCCCATTTGTTTGATATTCTCCCTCCCTCCAGAGTTTTGGGGAGAGACATTAGCTCTGGATTCCAACTTTTCACTCACAAAACATAACAAATTATTGTACTTCTACTCATCCCATTTTCCTAAGCCGAAAACTGCACATATAAAATTTGTCTCTTACAACTTTCAAGGATCAAATGAAATAACTCATGCCAAGTATGTACAAGTTCCCTAACAAGTAACATCTGTTCAGTGAGCAGTGACAACCTGGGAATAATTTCATAGGTTCTTAAAAATTGGGTTCTGTAAGAAGTCGGCACAGAGGAGAAATTGGAAGTAGACGTTCTTCAGGGATGGTCTCAGGATGGGGATCTGTGAAGGGGAGGGGACAGGAAAGAAGTCAAACTAGGCAGATACAAGTTGATCCCATCTTGACGATCACCACAGCTGTCCCCACAGACAAGCAGAGACAGTCCTGCAGGCTCGCTTGCCTTACCAGAGCTGTCTATGCATCTAGACTCAGGAGAATCCAGGGTTCACGGGATGCATGCTGCCGCTACCACGAGGGAGCTTGCTCCTGGGTGGGAAAGTTTCTGGAGCAGACTCGCACCAGCAGCCATCAGTACTGTCCGCAGTAGGAAGGGCAGGATTCTGACAGTGTGGGGGAAGCAGCGGGGACTGACCCACCACCGGGAACATGAGACAAAGACAAAGACAGAATATCCCTCTGTTTCCCTTTTCTCTGCGTTCCTGCTCCAACTTCTTCTTCCTACTGCAACTACATGTAGTAAAGTTTAATAAAGACGCGTTGCCCCAAGCTGATCATGTTTTCTTCCTTCTTTATCTTCTCATCTCCACTACTTTTTCTTCTCTGAGCTTTCCAGGTACTTTTTATTTTTCTGAATTGGTTAGCTATCCCAGCTACTGTGCAAGTAAAACATTATTTATTCTTTAAATTGTAATTTTCTTAATAATCCTTTACCCTTCAATCAACTTCAGAAACTTTCTCAGGATACTAAAAATGACACATTCCTCTTTTGAGAGAATGTTCAGACTGTAGTTTAATTAAGTTGTTAAATATTTTTCGCTGAAGGTTGATATCATTTGATTATTTGATATTTTAATAGCAAATGTTAGATGCAGACATGGCCTGCCTCTTTTCCAGCAGACTGATAAAAATAACATAATGCTTTGAGCAATTTCCCAGTCAAAATGCGCTGGGTTTTATGTCCCCAATTATAATTATCTTCATCACATTGGGAATGATCAGTGTCACACACTAGCCCTCTGTTAGCAAAAACAATATGCGCACACTCATCCTGGGATGTCTCCAGGGCTCAGACTGTAACTGATAGCAGCTCAATGAGACCAAAATTATGGAAAATTGAAAGGCACAAATAGAGAAAAATACTACTTTTTCATCTTTGCTTTTAAAGCAATACTTTTTTCATTTTATAATCAAATGAACTACAAGGATGTTTCTTTGGAAGAAAACACTCTTTAGTCAAGCTTCAGTGAGAAATGAAGAGAAGGAAGAAGGAGGAAAAGGAAGGAGGCAGAAGAGGAAAGGTAACGTGAAGAGATATGTGAGATTCTGTCCCTTAAAAAGAGAAAAATTAGTGAATGTTCTATCACTGACGGAGCCATTTAACTATTCATAGTAATTAATAACAAAATGAATAATTAGAATTATTAATTGTAAAGTATAAGTTAATAATGCATAATTATTTTAGCATGATGGAATCTAATGGTCCATGAAATATAAATTAAATGATAATGCTAAGGTTTTAGTAGGTAAGAAATCTGTCTCTTGATGATAAGGACACAAAGATTGTAATCTGCCTTTCACTCCTAAAATAAAATTCTATTTTTTTCTTTACTATACTAGTGACTGAATTTAGGACTTTTGCACCAAGCTACATCTCTAACCCAGTTTTTAAAATTTTATTTTGAGACAAGGTCTCCCAAGATCACTGAGTTACCCAGGCTGGGCTCAAACTAAAGATGCACATTTTGGAAAGCCTCTGTGTTTTCAGTAAGCTTCAAGGTAAAAGTCAAATGCCTTGGTTTCATATTTATCTATGAAAGAATAAATTTATTAGATAAGTCCTGCTAAATACATGATCACCCAGAGTTCTACATCATTGGAAAGTTTCTCCATGAGACAAATAAAAATACTGGAGTGTTGTCATTGTGCCAATCATTTTTCAAAGCAGAAAAAAAGGTAATATTCTGGAAAATATAATAGGAGAAATAAAAACAACAAAAGATAGTACAATATCAGGATCATTTCAGTGAGAGAGGACGTCAGATCTTTCTTTCCAGCAGGACCAACAGCAGTTCGCTGATGCTTCCACCTGTGAAGGAACTGAGGCGGGACTTTAAGGAAGGTTGATGTGCAAGAGGTGGGAAGTGTCCCCTGTTCATCAGAGACCGTGGCAAAGTAAGCTTTCGTGTGTTCAGTCCCCAAGTTTTCTTAGTATAAGTGACTGCAGGAACAACTGGTGCAGAGGTGCTCAGCAGCCACCGTAACACTGCGGCTTTCTCTCGTCACCTCATGCGTGCCCTGAGTGTTGGGCTTTGTGTCCAACAAGTCTATAACAGGAATTGGTGGGCCCATCAGAGGCGCGGTGACATTGGAGGTTCCAGACCAGTGGGGTGCTCCGGGCTGGGGTGAGCTGTTCGAGCCTCTTCCCCTTGTCTTTACTTTGTGGTCAGAAGAGAACTCCAGCACACATTGTGAGCCTCCTTCCCACCCACCCCAAAGCCATGAGACAAGTGTCCATGGGCTGGGATCTCCAAAGTATGAACCAAATTGAACCCTCTCACTCTACAGGTCGATTATCTGAGGTACTTGTCACAGTTACAGAAATCTGACCAGCACACCATGCTATGCTTTTTGTTTCTGTGAGTTCATCCGAGGACTGGATGCTTTCACTTTTTGCCAAAAGTTAGACACTCATTATGTATTTTGATCATTTTTGTGTTCTTAGGTATTATTTCTTTCCTTTCTAGCCAACTTGTACATAAGCACTACATGCTGATACTCTAATTTTGTGTATAGTATTGTTTAGCTTAATTAATTGCATTAAAATTAAAAAATAAAATAGTGTTTACGTCCCTCACATCCAAGCACTGGCAGTGAGTGGTATTTTTCCTTTTTCCCTTTCTAAGCTGAGGCAGGCAGGCAGAGAGCAAACACAGAAGGGAAGGTTATGATACAGAAGATAATAATGAGGGGCAATTCCAATTATCTTGAACTGCAGGTTACTTGAAAGGTTAAGAGGAAAAAAACCACAGTCTAATACGAGGGAGAAAGTCATGAATCTCCTTTCTTATAATTTAAAAATGACTTTTTGGAGTTATAATTTTATTTTTTCTTAGCTGGCTTTCAAATGTGTATTTAACGTGGTGAGCAAATTCTCTGTACAATTAAATTTTGCTGTTCCTGGGGTGTCAGAGCATGGAGGCTTGGCGGAGAAGCCTGACTGGGTCTCCTCCTGCAGCACAGTGTGGTCAGGTTTTCTGTCATTGAGCTCTTCCTTCCAGAGATAAATACTTGAGCCAAATCCATGTAAAGGAGACACAGTTTGGCTGATGGCTTCAGTCCAGGGCCACTCGACCCAGTGTCTCTAGGCCCACGGTGAGCCAGGACGTGATGGTGGACATGCGGAAGTGGAGGAAAGCTATTAGCTTCATGGTGGTGAAAATGTAAAGAGAAAGAGAGGAGGGGCCAGAGTCCCAAGATCTTCTGGGTTCTGCCCTCAGTAACCACAGTCCTCCCATTAGGCCATACCAGTGAGAGAGGACATCCTAGAAACATCCGACTCGCATACCCAGCATTCAGCATGCGGCCCAGGAGATACCCCCTATCTACACTCTGACACTAAATGAGTTGTGTTCAAGCTACACAAGGCAGGCTGCTGCTATTTGGCTAAGAAAAGCCCAAGGAAGTTTGAAACTGTTTATTAGAAGCACAAAATAATTAAGGGTAATTCAGAAATAGAAATATTCTGTACTGTTAAGGAACATTTTTTAAAATAATAATGATGACTCTGACCTCCTATGATTTCATATTCCTATGGCATACAGTCTTTATAAGTAATGTGAGTGAGCGTGATTTTCATAAGAGGCAAAAAGGATGTATTTGTCTAAAGCCCAGCTGGCACAATCCAACCTTAAACTGAATGTAGAAGAGAAAGAGGAAAGTGTAGATAAGCCTAGGATACAGGTTGCTGCCATGGACAGTCCCAGGCCTGTGATGAGAGCACAGTGCATGTGCTGCTCAGCGAGTCACATGTGAGAAACCAGCAGGCCACACAGCAAGTCACACCAGTAACTTCTGATGCTTTGAAACAACTTGCAGAGAATGAGCAGTAAACTTGAGACCTTGACACTAAATATCTTTAATCTCTTGTTCATTTCAAAAGGTATGTACATGTTACACTTATGTATATGTGCATAGTTTTTCTGAGTAAAAAGTCACTTTAAGACTAAGAAAATGTCTAATGAATCTTCTCAGTCAAAGAGACTTCTGCTGTCGGTCGTCGAGTGAACTGCAGTGTGGTGCCTGCTGAGTGAGCTACATGAGGCTTCATTAAGCAGAAGGATTGCCCCCAGTGCTGTTGATCTTGGGCCATTTTCAAGAAAAGGGTTTGTTGCCTCAGGCCAGAGATAGTGTTAATTGTTTTTATTTCTAAAGACTATAATTAGCTATATATAACCTTTAGATTTCTGCCCTTGAGATGAATCTTCACTACAGTTTAGCAAAACACAATGAAGACAATGGTTTGTGAACTTTGAAAATGAAGAAAGAAAATAGCAGAAAGTTGGATGTATTTAAGAACGAATTAGATTCCAAATGGCTGAGCAGCAGCACTCAGCACTTCCCTCTTCCGTAAAGCAGAGCCTAGACACAGTGAGCAGGTGTGCTGGGGAGCTAGTGGCTGGTGGACAGCACTAGGAGTCAGCCATGGAGACGCAGGAACACTGTAAGACACAGTGATCTGAACTGTCAGCATAAATGAGCGGAAAGGCCCGATGGCACCCCTGACCCTGGTATCCCAGGTCCGAGATGAGGGTGGAAGGTGGAGTGAGGTAGAAGCGGGGACGACTGCTTGTTCACAGGAAATGGTAAACAGCATAGTCCCAATGGATCCCATCATTATGGATCCCAGCCACATGCAATCACACGTACAGGAGAGTTCCATGGAGAGGAGCTGTCTCGGGTACACACAGCAGCTTTGTATCTGAGGAAGAGACCCGCATTAGTTCTGCACACACTCACCTCAGCCACTGGACATTCATAGGCTTCCACACCGCAGAGCCATCAGAACAGGAGCCCCTGACAGTCACTGTAGGTGCAAATGCCTCTAGTTTCCACATTCGTGGAGCCCCAGAAATACCAGCCGCAGAAACAAAACCAACTAGACTCACAAGTGCAGTTGTGACTCCAGCATGCTCCCCTGCAGTGACACACATCCCAAGGAAGAGAGATGTTGGATCAGAGTCCCTCACAGGGGAACTGCCGCCACACTCGAGGGCCTCGGGTCTTAGGCACGTTCCCCACTCCCTGCCCTCGATCCTGCAGGCCCCTGCCAGACAAGAGCACGAGCACTGTGCTGCTTCTGCCCACAACGCCCCACCTGGACTGAGCGTGCACACTCTGCCCCACAGTGCCACTCTCCCCATCCACTGTAGCCAAAGGAGTGATGGAGACACTGAGCTGTGGCACCTCCTGGAGTTAAACCAGCGGAGGCAACAAGTTGACACTATTAAACTAGTAACACATTGCTCAGCAGAAAACCTACAGGCCAACAAGATACAAACCAGCCAAATCCAGAAAATTAATTATTCCAAGTTTTCCCTGCATAAAATTATACAAATTAATAAATAATTACAACCAAGGAGAGTGAGCACAAGTCAAGAGGTGGACTTCTAGTGATGAGGAAGGCAGCAGACAAGAGAAGGGAGAAAAGAGAAAGGTGACCGAGATCAGAATAATCAGGCCATGTTAAATGTATGTACCAACTTCCCAAAATATTACATCATCATGTGGTATTAACCTGCTCTAAAAACATAATTAATTCAGAAAAACTACAAAAAAAGCAGTAAGAAAGATGGGAAACAAAATATACACAAACAGTAAGAAAATAGCAGCAATAAATTCTCCCTTATCAATAATAACTTTGGATATACCACAGGTAAAGGTTTTCACTCAAGAGACACAGGGTCGTTGAATGAATAATATAAGACTCTGTTATATGCAGATTGGAAGAGACTCCTATTACCAGTAAAATACGGTTAGACTGGAAGTGACAAATTTGAAAAATATACTTTGCAGAAATAAAAACAAAGTGAGCAAAAGTTTTGACAATGAAAAGAGCTTATGACAAGAAAAAGAAATTTTAACTCAAAACCTGTGAAGAGAGTTGAGGAAAGGCACTATGTAACGGCGAGGAGACTAAGACACAAACAGTAAACAAGGACAATAAACATATGTATCCAATACTGGAACTCTCAATTACACAAACATTTTTGGATCTACGGAGAGAGAGACTCTAATACAAAAATGGCTAGAAGTCAATATCTTACTTTCATCAATAGACAGACTGTTCAAACAAAAAAAAATCAACAAAATGCATTAGAGTTAAACTGTACAAAATGGATTTAACAGACATTGTCAATACATTTTACTCACTAGCTGTGGAATACATATTATTCTCACTTATACAAGATATTCTCCAAGGCATTATTTATGTTAAGCCAGAAAAGAGCTACAATAAGTAAATAAATTCTAACTCATGTATCTCATCCCCACAATAGAGTCAAACTAAAAGCAAAATGAAAGTATATTAAAAAGCCACCTATGTGTTAGGGCAAAAGCAATTCTAAAAGGGAAGTTTCTACCAATAAATACTTACATTAAAAAAATTCCAGATAGGGCCGGGGATTTAGCTCAGTGGTTCCGGCGCCTGCCTTGCAAATGTAAGTGCCCAGGATGGATACTTAGTAACCACATACAACAAGGCTGGGTGTGGAGACTCACACCCACCAACAATCAGAACCGCATAGAACAGTGCTGAGTGTGGTAGCTCACACCTGTAATCCCAGCACTTGGGAAGCAGAGACAGGAGGACTGCAGTGAGTTCGTGAGTTTGAGGCTCACCTGGGTTACATAGTGAGCTCAGAGCCAACCTGAACTACAAAGGTAAGACCCTGTCTCAAAAAAAAGTCCAGATTAATAACCTAAAAGGGCAGCACAAATAATTTGAAGATTAAAAAATATTAGGTAAAGAATAGATAGCAGCAAAAATAAAGAGAGACTAACGTCAAGAAAAGTCAGCAAAGTAAAGAATTTATTTTCTTGAGAAAATAAAATCAACAAATCTTTGGCCAGCCTACTATAGAAAAATATAGAGAAAACCTAATTAAATAATATCAGAGATGAAAATAAATCATTGCAAAAGAGATGATACACTTAATAAATGAGAAATACTCAGGACTGTTAGAGACCATTAAGGATATCTATATGTCAACAGTTTGGACACATGTAATTCACCAAAACTCCACTGTGTAGACACAGAAAACCTCAAACACAGTAAGTAATGAGAAATGAATCAGTAATGAAAATGTTGCTAAAAAGAAAAACTCAGAACCTGAACTCTTGCTAACTTCTACAAAATATTTTATAAAGAAATAAAGTCATTTTTCAAAATATTTCAGAGGATTAAAAAGCAATTCCACTAACTCGTTCTACAAAACCAGAGATATGAAACTGGTTCATACTGTGATGCAACCAGAAAAAAGCAAGGAAAAGAAGAAGGGAGGGATGAAGGGAGGGATGAACTACTGACTAGAAATTATTCACTCGACCTCAGGTTAAAGTCTCTATATAAAGAACTCAAGTAACTCAACAAACAATGTCCAAATAATTCAGTTAAAGATTAGAAAGTTTTCTAAGTGGGCATCTCTAAAAATAAAACACACACAGAATATTAGTCAGCAATTAAAAAATTCAAGTGTATTGTTGAAAGGTTCACCATCTGCAAATGCAAATCCCAACCACACTGTGATAACATCTCACCCTAGGAAAAATGGATACTATTATAAAAATTCTGTGAGTCCAGCAGCATCCTGAGAAAGGGGAACCCTTGCATGCTATTGGTGGGTACACAAATTGGAATAGCTACTACGGAAAACAATTTGGAGGCTCTTCAGAAAATAAACTGGAAGAGTCACCAGGTTCAACAATCGCACTGCATGTGTCTACAGGGAGGGAGGTCTTTGTACCAACAGAGCCCCACATAGTCACATCTACTGCAAATTAGTCAAAAGGGCCAGGACTTGCAATCAGCTGAGATACCCACTGACAGACTGAAATCTTAAACACTGGCCTATTTACATATAGAATACCATTTATCCATAAAACAACAACGAAGTCCTGCCATTTGGAGCAACATGAATACAACTGAAGGTCATTAGGTTCAGTGAAATATCAGGCACAGAAAAAATACAATACAGGTTCTCACCAATTTGTGGAGGGAGAAGAAGTTGACCATATAGATGTGGGAGCAGGATTTAGACCTGCAGAAGAGAGAAAGCAGGAGTACATATAGTTGGAGGTATAGCAGTAGCTACCAAAACCTTTGGGGAGAAGTAAAGTTGTAGACCTGGCATTATAGAACAAAAAAAAAAGTAACTTCAGCAGTCCTTCATTCCCAAAGGATAGTTTGTAGGTTTCCAAGACATAGCAATGATAGCATGTGAATAAAAGAAAGCACTAATTCCTGTGATTGAATCATTACTTATTGTATTCATGTATTCAATTGTAATACTGTACCCTATAAATATGTACAAATATTATATGTCAATTAACACCAAAATTAAATTAAAATAAAGACTGAATCAGAGTGAGTCAGGTCAGAATGACTTCATTCTCATTTGGACAAATATTTGAAAAAGGTAGATGACGTCCATCTGGGTTTAGCAAGGTATTTCTCACAGTCACAACAGAAGCACCACTTGGATGAGAGTACAGGGAAATAGATCCATTAATGCTTTGGCAAACATATAACCAATCCTGTCATGAGCTGATTAAATCTCAGAGCACAGTGCTTTGCTCTTTTCAAATGCCTCTGCTTTGGACCATTTCTTTTAAAAATACTAGCTGCCACACTTGGATGCTTATTGTATAGTAGACTTTGTGCTTATCCTAGGACATGAAGTTTATTCTCAAGTTCCACAATGAGATGGACAGTTCTGAATTTTATTCCGGAAAAAAAATTTCCAAGATCACTATAGATAAGAGTTTAAATCTACAAATTACATTAGGCTAGAGAAAGAATAAATGAGTCAGATAATGGAAGCAAGCTTCAAAGAAATCTAAAGTCAGAAAATCAGTTTAAATGGGAAATGTGGATATTTTATTCCTTAATAAGCTGAGTACAAGTAGCATTAGTGTGACTCCCAAGAAAATTTAGTTTCTTTGGTTATCTTTCTGGATAAGATTATCTGAACAGAGGGAGGTGGTTTGCTGGCTCTCAAAATTTTTAGACCTAAGCATTAGGTCCAAAAGACCAAATTCTAAGGACTTTAAAATATTGCTACCAAATCTCATAGCTGCCCAAAATGTCTTGTTTATAATGAAAAAGAAATCTTGTGGGGTGTGGTGGCTCCCATTTGTAGTCCCAGCACTCGGGAAGCAGAGGCAGGAGGATTGCTGTGAGTTTGAAGCCTGCCTGGGCTACATAGTTTGCTCCGGGGCAGCCTGAACTATAAAAATGAGACCCTGTTTTACAAAACAAATCTTGTCCCTTTGTTTTATAGGCATAAACAGTGTCACCATTAATCAGGCAAGGTATGTAATAGTTATAAGTTATCAGATGAGTAGGTGGGGTAAGTTAATTTCAGAAACAGAAGATGTTGAAGGGCATTAATGGTAGTCAACAGATGTGGGTATGAATTTGGGCTTTGATGCTTACTACCTACATGATCTTGAACAAATTCTTAGTTGTTCTTAAACTCATTGTTAAAATAAAAACTGGTATTCTTGCCTTTAGGTCTATTGTGATGAATGGGGAAAACCTAGACAGAACTCCTGACTGACAGTTCTTAGTAAAACAGTCACATATACAGAGAAAAAAAACATACTCATGTCTGCACACATACACACATGCACACACGTGTATCATGTGGCCTTCTGATATCTTTGGGTTAGGAAGCACATTATACCTGAATTGCAGCAGAACTTAAAATACACAAATGATAGCTATGCAAGTACCTGTGGGTTTGGAAGGAGAGGAAAATGGGCAGAAGGAAAGCTGAATGCCTGTGATCAGAGTACGTTTAAGGACAGATTTTCAAAAACCACCCCACAGCTTAGCATGTACCATCTTAGAGGTCTAGCCTCCATGTGTGAAGTGTTAGTTTAGGTACGCCATGGTCAAAAATATAGTAAATGCTCAAATTAAAATGTTGTTGTCATAAAAAACACATTGCCCTTAATCCAGGTCAAGCCACCGTCTCTCATTTTCAACAAACGACATATCCCAACCTGCCCACCACGTGCTGGAGCAATCTGGAAGTCCATTTGCACGTGTACCTTTAGAATCATTGTCCTGGTTGCCTTCATGTTCTGAGGCTATTAAAAACACTTCTCTTTCATGGTGATGTTGACTTTGGGGAAGGGCTATGTGCCCCGTTGCACCAGACCTGGTGAATGACATGGAAGAGGATACGTCATCGTCTTCTCATGAGTCTACGTTTCAGTTGGCGGTCACATGGAAATACTACTCATCATATTTCTAATCACTTGCCATAAAGACATAAAAGTGGACTTCTGGAACTGCTCCCAAAATTGGCAAGAAGGGTATGATAAATGTATTCAAAGTGAAAGGACATATTTTGAGGGGGATTAATGCTAATGTGCCTTTTACTGAAATATACTTTTTTTTTTTTTTTTTTTGAGACAGGGTTTCACTCTGTAGTTCAGGCTGGCCCTTGGCTCAGCCTCAAACTCACATCACAGCAATCCTCCTGCCTCTGCCTTCTGAGTGCTTGGATTACAGATATGATCCACCATGCCCAACACTGTGGTAGGTGGTACTGATTACACCCAGCATTGTTATGTGGTTACTGGGGGATTGAACCCAGGCCCTTGCACTTGCAAAACAGGCACCAGAACCACTGAGCTGAATCCCCAGGCCCTGAAATACACTATTTTTAAACTTGAATATTTATTTTATATTTCTACAGTGTCTATTATTTCATGAAAACTAAATGAGGTAAGAAAAGCTTTTAGAATAGTTCTTAGAACCAAGTTAGTACTCAGTAAATCTTTACCAATTAAGCATTTATTGTATGAAAATTTCTTTCTAGAACTTGAATTTCTCAGATATATACCATGTGGTATTGATCTACTTTTCTATAGAGTTCAGGAAAATATCTGGTAGTTTGATATTAGTGAAAAGATAGGAGAAGGGATTGTGATGCTATGAAACAAAACCTGCAAGCCAAAAATTATACCATAATGCTCCATGCAAATTAGCATCCATGCACTGAAAAGGCTAAGATACATGAAATGGCAGAAAGATGGACAAAAAGTTAAGTGTGAGAGCACAGGACCACAGCAGAAATATAACATCTTAATGTTATAGGTTCCAAGAACTAAAGTATACAACTCAACTCCCGAATTTAACAAATCAGTAATTCCGTGTCTATGGCCATACCACCCTGAACACGCTGGATCTCGTCTGATCTCAGAAGCTAAGCAGGGTCGGGCCTGGTTAGTTCTTGGAGAGAGACAAATAAGTAATTCCATGAGGCTGGTTTTCTCTATGGCCTGTGTCTGTGTCATGTTTTCAGGATTTAAATTTCTATAAAAATAGCTTAACAAAATGTTGTACTATTTATTCTATTTGATTTCTAAGCCAGCACTCCAGCCATCCTCTTCGATCAGTATCTCTTCACTCCAGTCTCCTCTCGACCCTTGGAGATATGTTGTGTCTAACACTCTTGCTCTGAAGAAGGGTTTCACATTTCATATACACATCACAATCACACTCAACATTGGGAATTTGTACCAGTATATGACTATGACATGAGTTAATTCTCATTTTAACCAATTTCCTACCCACCCTATCACTCCTTACCCCTTATACACATATGCATTTTTAGAATTTTTATAAGATTATATTATTTCTTTCCTTTAATTACTTTTCCCTTACATATTTTCTATTTCCCAAGATCTATCATATATTTTAGAAGTCATCTAAAGCTTCAGATTTTCATATGAGAGAAAAGAAATGGTATCATATCTGTGACCTATTTATTTCACTTATGAGTATGTCTTCAAGGTGCTGCCATTTGAGTATAAATGGCTCAATCTTATTCTTTATGGCAAAGTAATGCTCCATTTTATTTAAAAAAAAGTCTTCTTTATCCAATTTCCAGTTAATGGATATTTGGGTTGTTTCCAATATTTAGCTATCACAAACTGAGCTGCGATGAACATGGGTGCACATATGTTGCTATGATATGAATTTTTGAATTATTTCATGTATATTTCAAGCAGGAAAATAGCAGAGTGAAACAGGACTTCTAATCCTAGTTTTCTGAGGAATCTCCACGCTGATCTCCACAGTGGTTGCACTAGTCTGAACTCCAACCAGCAATGGAGAAGGGCTTCTTCCTTCCCACAGCCTCATTAGCATTTGTTTCTGGTTAATTTCTCAATAACAGCCATTTATTGTGGAGTGAGATGAAACCTCAGTGTCATTTTCATCTGTATCTCTCCAGTGATGAGGAGCATTTCTTCATATTCTCCTTAGCTGCTTTTACTGGGAGAAGGCACTTTCAAACTGCTTTAAAAATAAAAGTTGAATTCACACAATTGTTAGCTATAGAAGTATCTTTTATTTTCCTTAATGGTAATCTACGAAGATATTTAATAATTGACTTGGATCAATATACATTCTTGGATGATAGGAAATTGACTTATTTCATAATTTTTCCCAATCCATGTAATCAGAAATGATGAATGACAGGTTATGGGAAATACTGAAAGATATTTTTTCAAATATGAAAGATATTTTTTCAAAAAACTATATCTGAGACCAGATTCATGTCCACCTATAGCCCAATTATTTCTGCTCTCAGTGAAGGGGAAGACACAACTAGTTTCCATGATTCCAGATTATTTGTCACAGTATTAACATGACAGCTTCATGAACGACAGCATGTAACTTGCCAGGGAGAGTCAAAGACAGAATGAAAATGTGTTCCCAAAGCCCTCAAACACTCTAGTCTGTGTCTGCAAAATTTTGGAATTTATCAAAAAAAATTCCTCATATTTCAACTTACTTATCATACTAAATTGTGATTTTTAGCATAACCATGTCTTCAGGATCCAGTGTTCAGATTTGAGCATAATTTGTTAAAAGTCTGAAAGGTGAATATTTAGATTAGATAATGATGTACATAATTCTTATTGAGCATATTTTGGGTTTATTGCTAATGTAAATAATTCAAATGCAGAATTTAATAGATCATCAGCTCCACGAAAACTTCAGTGTCAGAGGGAGGTGAAGGACAGCCACTTCGTAAGCCAGCCTTCAAAACAGAATCTATCTGTTTTGAAACAAGCCTGAGGTTCTGTTTGTTAAGAGGATAAAGGCAGGGTTGAACACTTTCGAACCTTCATCATGAGCCAAGATGCAATTGAAGGTCTTCGCTTCTGTGTCTTGAAGCATAGCGTGCAGGACTCTTGCCTGGGACGGTCACAGGGCAGAAGATGGCTTGGAAGGTCTGGCGACTGTGTGGCCACATGACCAGGCTGAACTGTTCTGAGCTTCGTGCAGCAAGGTCCAGCTTGTGCAGGAGCTCTTGACTCACCACACCGAGGACCCCAGTTCTTAGCATCTTTGGTCTCCTTCATTGTGCAGGTGAGCAGACGTGGCTCAGAGGAGCAGTCTCTGGGCCACTCTCTCTCCAACTTCATGGCAATGTTCTTCTAAAATCCTGACTGTTTCTAATGTCTCTTGTCTTTCTCCATTCCTAGAAGTCAGTGAGCTAGAAAGAAAATGTAATAAAGAAACCCTTACATGGGATTTTTCTAAATGAAGTGATTGTTGGAAAAGGGTTTGAAATGCTTTGTAGCATCTCCATTAAGTTGTGTTTTCTACTTGGCTCTTACAAAATCCTCTCCTGTTTCAAATGGTTTCTTTTTTTCAGTTATTGTGTCATTAATGAAAAACATAAAATGACCTGAGAAAATGAAGTGACAGAAGAAATTGTGTTGTTCTAAAGCCATCTACAAAAGGTATGGAGAATGTGGTCTATACTTAGCATGATTTAATTTTCCCCACTTCACGGTGAGTGAAAGAGAATAAAGTAACAGCTTTGTTCCTACCTAGATGTTCAGTAGCTTAGAGGGTTGTCAAGGTAACCATAACTTTTGATTAGTTTCAGACTCCATAAAAATCAAAAAAGCCCTGATTTTCATTTTCTATGCTATCATTTCACTTGGAGCAATGGTAATGTAGGCTCCTCCTCCCTTCCGTCCTCTACCTGGCTTCCCCCTATCAGTGCATATTAGGGATTTTTCCAGAGGAGGACATTAGAACAAGCAGCACGTAGAATCTCTTAATTGGGAGAGGTGCTGCATGGCAGGGGAAAAGCCCTGCACTCTGCACACAAAGGGCTTCAGCAGGGACTCACAGACTTCACTTAGGCTGAGATCCGGGAGTGGTCACCTGGGCAGAGTACTAGAAGGGAAGGTACCAGCTGGAGGGACATCCTGGCCACTGCATGAGGACTCTAGGGGTGGCAGCAGGATGCACAATTAGGCAAATCCAATTCCAAACAAAGAAAAGCTTTGCTGTTTGTACATGATGCAACAAGCAGTGACATATTAATAAATAAAATCTAGGGTGATAAATATCACTCTTCAATAAAGTGCGTCTGTTTGGGGACTTGGTCTGGTTTGAGTTTCATACTGACAGCTGTAAATTATCCTCCATGATATTTGTCCCTTAGAAATATAATCCTGCCATGTTTTAAGAATGTGGGGAATTTCCTAACAAGCTACATGAGATTTAGTAAAAGAACATATGCTTTTCTTCTTCATTAAAAAATTGTTACAAAAAATTTGAGAGCACAGAATTGAAACGCCCAAACCCATCTCTAGTGCTAAGACATTTATCATTTTTACTGTGTGTGTACTGTGTGTATCATTTTACTGTGTGTATTTCCATGGCGTTTTGATATCCCCAGACTTCTAAAAGACCACAACAACCACACGAATGGACAATTCACATGGTTATCACTTTCCTTTCCTTTTCATTGTTTTCTTCTGCAGTAAAAACCAAAAAAGACCTATTCTCTTAGGGAATCTCAACTAAACCATCTGTTGTAATTAACTGTAGGCACCGTGCTGTATATTAGATCTGTGCAACTTACCCAGCCCAAGAACTGCAAGTCTGTACTTCAACTGGAATACTCCCATTATATTTTGATATGTACCTTTCTAGTTTTTCTAAGTAGTATATGACAAATTATGCACACAAAATTAGAATGTGTCTTACACAAGTGTTACATGCTTTTATGCTAATTTCTTTAACCATTTTCTATTGAATATTTAAATTGTTCCCAATTTTTTCTTATTTTAAGAAATTATTGTATTGAACATCTTCATATTCAAAGCCTTATTCTGTGCTTTGGTGTCTTGTAGATATAAAGCAGAAACAGAGCTATGAGCCAAAGTCTATTGATAATAGTTGGCATTTGCCCCTAAATGCTTTGTTGCTGTACAACTTGGAAGTGCCACTTAAGAATATAACCGCTTGATGTCATCTGCCTTTAAATATATGAAACTTAGAGATAAAGAGCCTCTGATTGGAGTCAAATCTACCTCAGTTTAAAGATGTTGGATGGCAGCTCTCCTTGTCTCCAGGCCTCGCTGCAAAGAAATGACAGGAGTCTGCAGCTTTAGGCTCCACCACTGTGGCAAAACATTCCGTGAACTCTGCTTTCTAGAGGAAAAACTGAAAGTCAAAAGGAAAAGATTAAACATGGGGAGAGTTATCCTGCCTCGCAAGTCAGACGCTGTTCCCAAGGCCTCGCACTTGTGCTGTGAGCGGACAGACTTCAGAGTAGTTTTCTGATCTAATCTTCCACAAACTATTTTAAAACGCATGCTTTATGTGATTTAGCATTTAAGTATGCTGAGCTTTGATGAGATAAATAGTGCTCCCCTTGTCATGATGTCATAACCTACTCAATGTGCTTTCTCCCCCTTTTCGGAATCATGTCATGCACACTCAATTCCCTAAATCCTATAATAGCAGCTTTTTTATTTTTTAACCTCATGTGTGCGCTGCTGCAGCCTTTTATCATAAAAGCCTGTTTGTTCGCCCCTGACAGCTCTCCGCAGCCCGTCACCCTGCCGACTGCGGCTCAACCATACTATTGTACGAATTTCAATATATAGAAAAAGATGAAAGATGGAGGGTAGATAATGGGTCTGTGCTAAGTCAAAGAATTAACAAAAAGGGTCAAATTACCTGAAGTTCAAACCCAAAGACATCAAAGGGGGAAAGCCAAGTACTAAAATAAGAGATAATGGAAGATGATTAGGGGAAGATCATAATAAAGGGAGATAATGGTTTGAAACTGGGGAGAGAATTGTAAAGAACTAGAAATAAATGGGTGAGATAGAATTAAAGGTATAATAATGAGAACTGAAAATTAATAGTGGGTGTAGCCGAGATGAGCCTGTCATATTTTCACAGAGCAGATGGGAAAGAAGGAGTCGCTCCTGTGAGAAGGTTCCAAAGCCCGGACTGTCTCATTACGTTCAGATGTGGCGGGAAGTCGTGATACAAAGTAAATTGGGATAACATTGAAACTGGTGATTATAATGGCGGTGAGATGGTCTTGTGATTTAAAACAGTAGGACCGTCAGAAAAGCCCTGGGGCTTCTTTCTCCACAAAGAAAAGACAGCACACTTGGAAACCTGTGTTATCTGCCTCACCACTCATGTTATTAAAAGTCAGCTTTCCGATCATAAATGCCTGCATTAGAATCCAAGTGAGCACGTGGGTGCATCTTTCAGAGGACCTTTATTAGAACCCGGGGTCCAAAGTGCTTTTGTTCACACGTAACTGACTCCCTCACCGCACACTTAATGGCCACTATCATAGCTTTTGCTGCTCACAAACTTGCCTCTCACTTCAGCTGATTGATCATTTCGGTAGACATGTTTTATGATGAAGTTCTATTTACAAAGCTCCCCAAAAGAATAAGTAAAACTCTACTGCAGCCTGCATTTGATTCCTTGTAAATTTCAGTTAGACAAGGAACTGTTTTTGTTTTACATGAGCAGGGCTTTTTAAAACAATAAAAAGATGTTCGCATGCACCATTTTATTATGCAGCTGGGGACTCACTTGATCTATGCTTTGAAACTGGTCCAGTTGGAAAAAGACGACTTTGTTTGAGCAAGAAACCACAATGCGCTGTCCCGGAGGCAATGACTCTGCCCAGAATAGATATATTTTTGGCCATAATAAAATGTACAAATCAGCAACATAATATCATGCTACTCTGAAAGGATGGATGAATAAAGGACTATATTAATTAATATGAAATTTCACCCCTAGCACATCTGGAACCAAATGTACAACATATATCAGTAATAGTCATACATGTATGAATTTCAGAAAATTCTCACAGTATTATAAGAGAGCCCATTATAGGGGAGATGGGAAATATACCCAACTATGTGTTGTTATTCAACAATTCAGATTACAGTGCACGCTGAAAGGGTACTTTAAATAATGCATGCATTCCTAAGCATAAAGTCCAGGTGACATTGTGCATTTAGCGACTTATACATTATTTTTATGGAGTAATAACATCAACCTTATTATTTCAGGTTCTGTCATATTAATTGTCTATAAATCTGAAGAGAAATGAAAAATAGGTGAACCTAGTGAAAACTTTGAAAATCGTATATGTAAGACCAAGAGATTTTTCCAGTGGTGCTACACTTATTGGATTTCTTTAAATTTAAATGAAGAAGAGATAAATATATAATGCAAGATGAAAATATTGAAATAAGGAAGAAAATTGTTTAGAAAATTTTCTACTTGATTCCTTACTTTAAAAAATGGATTGATAGACTGCTAAAAATGTTTTGCTGGAATATAAGTTATAATTTAATCCAAATCTATTCACAACCTATCAACAATAATCTTTTAAATTTAAAGGAAAATTGTAGAAATACCAGATGTATACGGGAGTTTGGAATATGACAAAGTGTATCAATAAGTCTGCGAGTGTGAGATGAACAGAAGAAATGGCAGCCAAACACTGTAGCGGATACCTGGATGAACACAAGCTGGTCTGCTCACTCTGTAATCTCATTCCTGCTTACTCTGACATTGTTTGAGAAGTAAAAATTTAAAAATATAGTCAAATGAAATTTTTTTAAAGTATTTCAGATGGAGACCTTTTCAAGTAAGATAGAAATGATAGAAATAATAAAGGAAATGTCCCTAGATTAGATAACATGAATGTTAAAAACCAGAGAAAATAAAATGCCTATATAGCTAATAGCATGAAAATAAAATTCACATAATAGAATAGGGGGAAAGACAAATGATATAAAAATATAGATGATATAGATTAAGACAGAGATAGAGACATACATAGATCCAAATAGTTAATATCCATAACACAGAAGAGTCCTTAACAGTCACATATTAAAAAAAAAAAAAACATGTTCTAAGCTATGAAGAGATTATTTTAAAGAGATGAAATGTACTTAGTAAATAAAACTTTCAAAGAAGAATCAATATCACTGTTAATCTGTGAAATTGGAATGAAAATATTTAAACCTATCAGAAGGGTAATGATTTAAAACAACACCTGTTTTAGACTCTTGCGTAGAATATATATCAACTGACAATTTATGCCTAGAAGATAATCTGTTAATATATATAAAATTTATGATCTAGAACTTCTAAGAAATCATCACTCAAAGATAATCCAGTAACAAATAAGAGTGCCTCGCAAGGGTATTGCATGGTTATAAAGAGAAACTGAGATGAGAACTGAATTTGCACCTTCTAAAGAAAACATTTATTTATCACATGTTGTCAACAACTGTCAGCCTGTGGAGAAATTTGGGAGAATAAATGACCTCTCTCCACATTCACCAACAAAGAAAGAAATAAAAAAAATCTGAATGAATAAACAAATTTCAAGAAATAGTGATAATTCTTATGTATGAATAGAAAGTCTTTAAAATATCATATATTTTCCCTGGGTACAATAATTTGAGATACCTTGAAGCTTCCTATGGTTTGAATGTATACACTGAAAATCTAGTTTAGTTCTGAAGAATGATAAAACAAAACAGTGATCAGACTCTGCATCTGTGCGATGGGCACTGTGGGAGAGGTGAGAATATCTTATTCAAGACACTGAGACTAGGTTTCAGTTTTTTAAATCTTAAGAATTTCACTTTTTAATGATCTATTTAACTCATTGAAAATTGCAAAACTATTTTCAAAAGAGAAGTCAATATGTTTAATCAGTAAAAGAAAGTGTTTTAAATAAGATTTTCAAGTAACCACTACAATACAGTTGCTGTTCTGTGGAATAATGCCACCACTTTGGGAATCATCTCTGTTTGTTGGACAGAACTCACTTGTTTTCTTTCAGAGGAGTGTAACCTTCATTCCTGAGTCTCTTACACATTATCATACAACCTTACCGAGCACAGAACGTGCTATTAGTAAAGACTAAGCCAAAGCTACACCTCAGTGGAGCATCAGGCTTCTTTGAGGAAGATTTCAGTAACTTTATGCAATAATACTTTTTTAAAAAAGAAAATATAAGAATGGTGCCCGACAGATATGGTGAAATAAATTTAATCCCAAAATATTGTCATGATTTTGTCTTGTTTTATCCTTCCCTTCTTTCTCTCTAGTTTTCAGTTTGGTTGTTTGGGAGTTGACATATTTATCAAACTGTTCCAAAATCATGTTGCAGCTTAGTTGTGTGGATCAGAAATTTGGAAAAGGTTTGACAGTTTTTTTGTTGTTGTTCAACTCAGTTACTCAGAAGCACTTAACTGAGGGCTGCCCTTGTCTGAAGGGCCCAAGGGACTCATCTGTGTGCCTGTCGGAATTTAGCCTGGTCTTCCTGCATCCCTTCTGGACAGCCTTGCTAGCAGGAGACTTGGAAGTCAGACTTCCAATATGGCGCTAAGGCCTTTCGGAGACCAAGACAGAAACCCACAATCCTCTGCACCTGGACGTGCCAAACACCCATTACACAATGGGGGAAAGGCCCGAGAATCCACATCCATCTTTAATTCACACAGTATGGTTAATATGAATCCTATACTAGTGACCGCAGCTTCAACTTACAGTGGATAGCTTTACAACTACGGAATAATTCAGTCCCTGAATATTCAACATGATCTTTTTTGTCTCAAAGCATATTTGTTGACTAAAAATGTCATAGTTGAAAAGTGAAAACTTTCTCCAAATTCTATCCTTCATGGAGTATCACTTTAGAAATTATACTTTCAGATTCTCTGTACCATTCAGAATGATATTTTCTTTATAGAAAAAGAACTGTTGAAGTCATACATTTGAATTAAGGATTATAGTACATATGAATATTTAAATATTTACCCCAATTCTGGTTGCCATCACTGCTCCTGCATTTATTATATATTTATTGAAATAATTGAAAAATAACTCTGTTCCGGTGCGTATTAATTTTCATAGGAACAGCGGTTAGCTTTCAGGTTTGCTCTTGGATGAGGTTTCTCAGTGCCCGTCGTTCCTGCCGTCCTCGGGCTGTAAATCGCGGGTCCTGGCCTGGGCGTGGGTGTGATAATGTGGGCGACACAGGCGAGACCTGTTCTGGCTGCGTTCCGAGAAAGACTGAGGATCCCATCAGCGACCTGGCCCAGGCAGGTAGAGCGACTGGCCACCGGCTTCCCTCTGGCTGCGGCTGTAGTGGAGGACAGCGAGCGCGGGGCGAGGCCGGCGGCCACCACCCGCCCTTCTCCCTCCTCACGCAGGCTGAGTTCCTGGACGCCTTGACTTCACAGCTGCAGAAATGCAAAGAGCGAACGGCCTGGACCAAGGCAGAAATCGTCCGAGGGAAAACACTGCCTCCAACCGACGACTTGAAGAAATGGTAGCCTGGTGGCCCAGGGGCAGAGGTGGCCGCTCTCCGCCCACCTGCGCTCAGGTGAGGATGTACGCAGACACAGCACAGAGAGCAGAATCAAGGACGAACGGAAGCACGCAGGGAGCCGGTTCTTCGATCCTTTGAAACTTCGCCCTTGGACACTGTAATCAAATGTAGATTAGACCCCTTAGCTCCTTCAGTTTTGCTTTTAAAAATTCTGTTTTGTTTGTAATAAATTTATCACATCTTTGAATGTACTAATATTTTACTCTGCAATGAGCCATCTCTTGTTAAGCTCATTTAGCGTAGTATTCCTCCAAATGATGGATTTTTCACCTGTAAAATTTGATTAGGTATTTTATATCATTTTCTACCTTTTAAAACATACAGGCTATAATTATAAGTATTAATCGTACTTATATGGTAATTATACTACCTAAGATTCAGACAATTTAATGTTTTTTCTTTCATTATGATTCATATTTTCTTTCAAACAAGGTGATTTTTAATTGAGTGTTTGAAATTACCAGTTTTACCTTTTTTGAAGATAAATGTTAATATTACTTTCTTACAGATAATTTTGGTCTTTCATTGGAGTACAGTTAATGCTCTTAAAAATTGTTTCTTCTGAATCTTGCTTTTTAATATTTGTTCAGCGGATCTGGGCAGAAATTAGTCCAGGAGGAACTACTCCCCAGTATGACAGTAAAAGCACAACCCTCTGCAGTCAGCAGATTCTCTAGTCTGTCTGATGTAACGAGGACTATCTCCAGCGCCTTAGGCTGTGTCTTCCCGTACTGGGTGCTCATCACAGGGACGCAGCAGGAACTACTGTGCTGAACACTCCAGAGGCCTTCGAGCTGCTTGGTCTGCACTGCTCTCCCGCGAGCTCTCCTCCCTGCGGATTGGATCCCTCGACTTGGCTCGAGAGTCTTCAAGATTCTCAGTGAGGTGCAGGTGCAAGTTCTACCTGGTAAACTTCAAGGGAAGTTCAGTTGGCCTCAAAACGGAGCACAATAGCTTCATATACTTTCACCTGTGGGTGTCATCAGGTAAATAGACTATTCCAGTGATAAATAAAGAAGTAATATATATGTATTTAAAATATACATTTGTATATATATGCATATTCATAGCTATATACATTGTATATTGTATTCATAGCTATATATTATATATTTTCTATATCATATATATTTTGTATATATATATTATATATATACATATATATGTGTGTGTATATATATATATGTAGTAAAACCATGTGTTAACAGGCTCATTTTCACTATTGACTGAACTTGAACTCAATTTATTGATATATGCAAAGGAAAACACATAAATCCAGCCCTATTACTCAATATTGCTGGGAAGAAGAACTGATAATCATTCTCCAGAGGAGTGGCCAATAGGGTTTTTGTAGTCATTTTACACACATATGCACACACCCAAAGGATCATATTCTTAAAGTTCACAAAGAAGCTGTTTTAATTATTCTGTTATAAAAATAAAATTAAAGTAATGATGGTATGGTGCAGAGAAAAGTGTTACCCTAGTAAACTTCAAGGAAATTTTACCTTTCTCAGGTAAGCCTAGAGAGATAATGTAATAACTCACTTTACCTACAGCTGGTTGTAAGCATCGTCATGTGACTAGACTAGACCGTTTCACGATTCCAGGAGTGAGGTCAACCTTGGCATTCTGCCACCATCTTCCGACTCCTCGGGGACCGGAGGAGCACCAGGGAGAAGTACTTGATCCGGTTGCCAGTACAGAAGGCAGCACACTGGGCAGGTCGTAGTTCATGACATGGGCCTTGTGGGCTCACTCTATGGCATTTCCATGGCACGGGAGAACTGTGCATGTGCATTCAGACTTACTCCCTGTACAAACACATTACCATTCATTGCGACTTCTCCGGGAACTTACGAAGATAGATGTGTGGGTTGCATAGCTCTAATTCAGAATGAGTGACAAAACAATGACAGAAACATGAAAAATGCAAAAACTTGCTTGTACAGCAGCTCCGTCTCAGCACTTACAGCACAATCTGTGTGTCACTGACTACAGTGCAGCAGTGTGAGGTACAGAGGTGGTACGGCGTAAGGAGACAAGGCTCTCAGCATAAACATACGGCAATTCTGAGATCACTGAACTACCAGGAGTACAGAGAAGGGGAGCTCAGCACCGGTGGGGTGGGGCTTTCACCATACCTACCACAAGTCAGTGCTTGGATGTGGGCAATAAAACCAAGCATCAAAACTCAGCAGACTCACTCACACTGTTGACTGAACTTCGGCTCAGTTCAAGTATCTGTGAACATGTTGGACAAAATAAAGTAAACCAACCTTCCATGACTCTTCTTTCTCTAGAGTTTGACAAATCATCTCTTTGAAATATTTATCTCTCAATCCAGAACATATATTGTACAGCAACATGTCTTATATTTTAAAAATAAATTTTTAAGCAGTGGATAATATTCAGAATATGTATACAGAACAAGCTAGAGCTGGCTACATAATTCTCGAGGCTCTTTATGGAATGGAAATGCAGCCTTTGTTCAACAATTATTAAAAGTTTCAAAGAGCCACACCAGAGCATTAAATAAAACTCGGAGCCTGGTCAGATTACGTAGGTGCATAAACATGAACTGGACCCTGGTGTGAGACAAAGGTGATGGACAGTGACATCCACACCTAATTAAATAAGAGTTTAAAACAGTAACCTCAAAGTACATCTGTCTGGACTGTCTGCACTGGAGCTCTGTACTGTCACTCACTCAAAATGTCAGAATGAATATTCTCTGAACTAGTCATCTTGGACCAGGCCTGCAGATGCACAGTTGAGAGCTCCCTCTTCGGCAAGTATCGTGTGCACAGAGGGAGATTCTTAGCAGGAGACTGGACACTCAGGAGCCATGGCCAGCAGGTGATCTGTCCACCAACAAGTGCTCAAGAAGATCCTGTCCTGGCGTACAGTCTGCAGGAAGAGGTGGCACTGATGGTGCCTGCGGAGCCCTTCTGCTCTCTGCCCTTCTGTGCTCACACTCCTGTCTCATGAAATTTCTGCTGGGGAAGCACCCAGGACAAATGCAGAGCTCTGAAACCACAAGCCAGAGCACCACTTTGCTCCTTCACACTGTGCATGTCGGATATTATTTCCTAGCAAAGAAACCTGGCAAGTACAGTTTGTGAGAAACAGAACTTCAGAAAGTAATGCCAAAAAATTCACAGAGAAAATGATTGGTAAATGAGATGATAATAGCACTGATCAATTGGGAATTGACGTTATTTTTTCTTGCTGTCTCTTTCTGAGAAATGGCTTTGAGATTAAATTGTAATAGGGAAAAACACGTGGAATTTAAAGGACATGACGGATTATATATTTAAATTTACAGTCAGTTAAGTGTAAATTCCTAAAACCCACAAAGTAATTACAAGGCAATTATGGAGAGGAGGGGTAGTTTATTCATTCTTATTTCAAGTAATATGGGGAAAAGTTGCTGCATCAAACCTTTAACTTGAAGAAAGTTAATTGCTACTTCAAAAGCTAAAATAAGATACTTTTGTAACTTGAAAAACACCTAGGGCAACTGTATTTCTTCTCACAAGCTAACCTCTTGTAACATTTACTTTCCATAGTTAAATAGGAAAATGCAAGAAAGTAATTTGTGGCCTAATTAAATGTGCAGTTGTTTTAATCTTTGAAATTATTTTCTTGTACATTTACTCTAAACATTGTAGAGTTAACATAGTTTGGACATATTTATCATACTTCCATATAACCCTAGGCATTAGAAATTGGTAAAGTGCTAAGGCTCATGTTTCATTCACTGAGCTGAATATACTGCATCTAATGGAAAGTGGTCATTATGACTCCATGACAAAACACAGTTTGTATTTTAATTACAAGAAATTGAGGAAAAAAATTATAAGCATGTAAGTCTTCTTTTATCCTTGATTTTGCTACTGAATATTAAAATAAGAGATTTCCACTGAGCTGCTTTCTTAGTCCTTTATAAATTTATTTTTATTTTATTTTATTTTGAGACAAGGTCTTGCTAAGTTACCCAGGTTGGGCTAGAATTTGCAGTCTTCCCAAGTCAGCTTCCCAGAGTGTTGGAACCACAGCTCCACAACCCTATTCCTAAATTCTGTTACTTTTTTTTTTTTTTCTGGAGACAGGGTCTCACTTTGTTGTTCAGGCCGGCCCCGAACAATACAGCAATCCTCCTGCTTCTGCCTCCCAAGTGATGGGATTACAGGCATGAGCCACCATGCCCAGCACTGGTATGTGGTACTGGTTGCTGGTGGGCATGAGTCTCCATGCCCAGCATTGTTGTATGTGGTTTCCATGGTCAAACCCAGACCCTTGCACTTGCAAGGCAGGTGCCAGAACCACTGAGCTAAATCCCAGGTCCCCTCTGTTACAATTTTTAAATGAATTTAAGTGATTTTGTTCTGTGTATGGTGAAAGACACAGATCTAGCTTTAATCTTTGGCAAGTTGAAACCCAGTTTTTCCAACACCTCTTGTTAAAGAGTCTGTTTTTCCTCCATTGAGAGTGTATGGCTCGTTTGTCAGAAATGAGATGGCTTAGTATATCCGGAGTTGCTTCTGCATCATCTAATCTCTTTCATTGACCCTTGGGTCTGTTTCTTTGTCAGAAACAGGCTGTTTTTACCACAGTGACCTTGCACTATAGTTTCAAGTTGGCGATTGTGATACCCCTGCCATGACTTTGTTAACTAGAATAGCTTTTGGTATTCTGGGTCTTTTCTGGCTCCAGATGAGTTTTGGGATTATTTGTCCAGTTTGTGAAATACACTGTTGAAATTCCAGTTAGGACTGCATTGAATCTTGAGGGTTGCTTGGTGGTGTGGTTTTTTTGATGATATCAGTTTGTCCTACTGAAGGAGAAGGGTTGTCTTTTGATTTTCTGACATCCTCTCTGATCTCTTTTTCCAGAGGGCTGCACTTTTCAGAGTTGGTGTCTTTTTCTTTGTTAGATCAACCCTAGATACTTCATCTTGGGGGTACCATTCTGAATGCAGCTGTTTTCTCAAATTTTCTGCCAGTGAGTCTGTTATTTGTGTATAGCAAGGCCATTGATTTTTGAGTATAGACTTTGTATTAAGCTTCTGTACTGAATCTGGAAATTAAGTCAACCGGTCTTTTGGCTGAGTATTTGGGATTTTCTATATAGAGTATCATGTCATCAACAAATAGTGATAACTTAACTTTGTCTTTTCCTATCTTTATTCCTTTTATTTCTTTACTTGTTTAGTTGCTGCAGCTAATATTTCCAGAACTATACTGAATAAGAGATGAGATAGTGGACATCCTAGTCTTGTTCTTTAGTGTGAAAGATTTCAGTTTTTTTGTTTAGTGTGATGCTGACTATTGGTTTTTCATAAATAGCTTTTATCATTGAGATAATGACCATCTATTCCAATCTTCTTAAGGGTTTTAATCATGAATAGATGTTGGATATTTTCAAACCATTTTTCTGTATCTATTGAGATGATCTTATGGTTTTGTCCTTGACTCTGTTAATATAGTCTATTACACTCATTGATTTAC